>JARHVA010008259.1:0-80000 GCA_037957365.1 Torreya grandis | reverse complement strand
TATGGGGGTCCCTTTGAAGTCACCCCACCTTTGAGTCTCCTAGCTTTCATAAATGGTTTCATAATTTAGTTTTATATCTAAGAAAAATAGTTTTGGTTTAGAAATAATTTCACATCACATATTTTAGAAAATTACAATTTTTTAAAATCTTAATATTAAATAAAATATAAAAATGTCTTATTAAATAACCATAAATGGTATGGTGGGAGGTAGTCAACACTTTTTGACTACCTATTTAAACTCTTTGGGTGATGGGGTAGTCAATAATGTGGCTTAAAATCCATGTGATCCCCAAATTTCCATGGTTTTCATGGAAATTACCACCTTAAAAAAGTATTTTGTCCCCTAGGGCCTTATTCAATCATAACGTGGTCATATGGGTGACCATCAACATAGCTTCTAAGTTTCACTTCACAAAGGGGAATTTACCCTTCTAAATGATCTATCTAACTTATGGTTACCCTATAGGAACATGAAATTAAAAATAAAATAGAAAATAATAAGCCCAAAATATTTGAAACTAAATGTGTTGGGTCAAAAAAAAATCCAAAATTATTTTAGGCTTCATATAACATCATTTTTTGTGAACAAAAAAAGCTTGAAATTTGTATATTTTATCAAATAAATTACACCAAAATTTATATATTGCCTTCAAATTTTCATAATAATAAAACCATAAATCTTAAAATTAAACCATAAATTGTAATCAAACCTTGATTATTCCTATTTTTCATTCTAAATAAAATAAGGTAAAAATGGAAATTTAAAAAATTTATATAAATTATTGAAATGAAGTAGACCTTCTTGGGCTTAAAAAAATCCATACAAATGAGTAATATGAAGAAATATTTTAACTTTATTTTTGATTAACTAATAAAATTATCAAATTAAATTGTCCATACAATTTTAAAACATAAAAATGCTCATTCAATACATTTATTTAATTTTCCTCATTCATCTTGTTGGTGAAATATTTGGTATTTTGATAGATCTTTTATTTAAAACAATGAAGGAGATAGAGTCTTGATTATATTAGAAGGGGAGGTTCCCTTTATTGAAAATAGGAAAAACAAAAATTAACATATTCACAATATTTATAGGTTGAATTAATTATCATTTTTTTTTCTTTCAACCTTTAAAATAAAATGAAAATAAAGGGTCATGCATAAATGAAAAAACACATATCTCATTACGTACATGACAAGAATGAATTGTAAAATTAATATGCTAGTTTGACACTAAAACATGTATTGATAGAGAGTTGAGAATATGCATCAATGTAATAAAAAAAATGCATCCATAAAGAAAACACTAGACACAAGTTTTGGATTTTTCCTTGCATTTCTATTTAGAAGAATGAAAAAAAGTATCTTTCCCCTTTATTTTCAATAAAAATTACAATGAACATCAAACCACCCTTGTACAATATACATTTTTCATATTTATAAAGTTAGGAGGGAATGGATCGATCCTTCATAGTTTATATTTAATATTTTTTTGGATCGATACTAAGGAATTACGGGTCCCTAAACCTATCAACAAAAATATCAAAAAGAACTTATAATATCTAGCTTAAAATTTATCCATGTTAAGGCATAAGACTACCAATATTTACAAAAAAGGTTTTTTTACAAAACCAAAATTGAGAATGAATAGTTTATCAACTATTAAAAATTATTGACAAACAAAATAGAAATAGACCAAACAAGATACAACATCTTATTCCAAGATTAATAATTCAATCATTCTTCCATTTTTAAGCACTAAGTTTCCCATTTATGTTTTCTAACTATACCCAAGCCCACTAACTACCAGGACTTCCTACCCCTTCTCTTCTAGCATAAAACTAGTCTTATTTATCTTCCTACCAACTAACTCACCTACTAGTTACTTCATTCAAGAGAAGATCAAGCACTTTTGAACTTGCCTAGGATCCTACCAAATCTGTAGCTACTTTGCCTTCCACCAAGGCAAAGATTTAAATTACCATGACAATGCCTTTCCCCAACCATTTAATATCTTTCACCATTTTTAGAGATCGCCTCACTTTCCTCTACTCTTTAAGACCTAGAATTGATTTAACAAATCTTCTATAACTATCATGTTGATCCCCTATTTCTTATAAAAATCCATTTGGGCTAAGAACATATCTTCCACATCTTTAGAAAAGTCTACTAAAGCGAAAAAATAAGACTCTATCTCCTGAAACATGGAGAAAGAAACCAAACCCATTAAATCTCTTATATAAAATGGAAGAGTTGGAAAAGGCCTACGAGTTAGGGTATCCATTTCTAATAGCAACTCCAATTAGTATTATATATAAATAAAAAACTCAACCATTGCTTGAATTTAAACCCTATCAAACATAATCAATTATAGATATGATGCAAAGAGAGAAACCAAGTTTGAGTTCACCCTAACTCACCTACTATCAACCAATATTTCCATATGCAACACCTTTTCAATTGCCTTTGCCGCCTTTGATGTAAAAATCTAGAAAACATTGAACAAATGCATTCTAGAAACCAACTCAATGAATCCCATCTCCCTACTCTTTGTGCATCTAAAAACTAGTAGCCAATGTATCGATTTAACACTAAAATGATCCATGCTTCCCCTAAGCTAAAAAAAAATCCATGTTCAAATGTAGCCAATCAAACCACCCTATAGGAATAATACTCATTGACACATCAAAAACAATAAAATCCCTTTCTAAAGAATTGATAAAATCCATCATGAAAAAGGAAGGCTCATCTTATCACTTGAAGCTCAAGAGACATATGCCATCAAAAACCCCTCTGCATGCTCTGCCTTATGTCAGCCACTCTACTTGAAGGAAAAGAGGGTCCAATGAGAATTATGTACTTTTCAAATCTAAAACCAAGATTTTTTTATTTATGAGAAAATTAAATAATCTTTATTTTAAAATACTTTTTTTCAAAATATTTTTAAATACCAACCACTAAGCAATTAAATATTTTTAGTAAAATAAAACATCAGTTGAAGACATTCTCCTCTCTAGAAAAAAACCAAGCTACCTTAGGAAAACACCCATAATTTATAGGAGGCTAATAAAAAATCAATCTACTCAAAATTCATGCCATCTACCCATCTATTACTAATATTATCCTTCCTTTCTTCTTCTCTTTGATCAATTGCCACATTTGCCAAAAAAATCCATAATTTTATTACTTTCTCAAAAATAGTGAGAGCAATTCCATCCTTTAAAAGCTTCTAGCTTGGGCTAAATGACATCCAAAATATTTGTAATATTCCAATATTTTTCCCTCAAATTTTATAATGGTTGAATCACCACCTGTGAGCCCCCTTTAATTTATAAAAAAGTAATTCTACATTACATAGCTAGATTAACCCTTGCTACTAAGGCTTGGGCTTCAAATTTTTTATTTATGCCATTAAAAAGTTTGAGGGATAAATCTCTAATTAAAGAGCCACTACAGTCTTTTATTACACAACCTACCCTTGAGGCTCTATAATCCCCCTCAAAATTTAGTTTGAACCACCTAGGTTTAAGTGGAATCCAAGTTGCATATTTTATTTTATTATTATTTTTATTATCTACCATTATCCCCTTAATGGGAGGAATTTTAATATATTTCCATTCAGTACATGTTTGCATATCCCATTGTGAAAGCATACCTTTCTTTTTATGAAAATGAGATGACATTACTTCAGAAATGGCCATTTCAATATCTTTTAAAATCACAAATAACAGACACTCTTTATCTTCAAAGATATGAGTATTTCTCTTCTTCCAAATCATCCATATAAGAATAGCTAGACTACATCTCCATAAGTTGTAAATATAATTCTTTACATCACCTTTCAGCCAAGAGGTAAAGACTTGAAAAAGAGTTTTTGGCCATGCCCATAACTAATTGAGCCTCTTGCATAGCTAACCCAAACACCAGTGAGCAAAGGTACAATTATACATAAGTGATCTATCATTTCTTCTTCTTATTTGCAAAGGTAACACCTTGAAGGATAAATAAACCCAATCTTTCTTAGATGATATTGTGTCAAAATGTGACCATGAACCACCAACCAAGCAATATCCCCTACTTTTTGTAAACCCTCTTTATTCTAATAGAGAAAATTTTCCCAACTCAAAGCATCGTCTTTTGTTTTCCCCATCTGAAAGCCTAATCTAACTATATAGTGACCTATCTTAACTCCAATCCAATGTAGTTGGTCTTATTTATTTTTAAGAAATATTTTTATTAATTTAAGATAGGATTCCAAATACATAATTTCTTCACGAGGGACCAAAAGATTTTGAAAACTTTTCCAACTACTGGCTACTTTTCTAGAATTAGATTCCTGAGCCACATAATCCCTAACTGATCTTCCCCATTAATTATCCCAAAAAGATTTAATTTTACTAGTAACAAACTCCTCTACTAGAGGCTGATGGCCATCCCAAGAATTCATCCAAAAAAACTCTTTCCTGCCATTATTAACCAGCCAAGAGACATGTTGTCTAATCACCAATCTACACTTCACCATGAAATTCCAAATATGAGATCTTTTTGAGGGATCATCTATGGAAACTATTATTTTTGGAGAATCAAAATCCATATATTTTCTCTAAAAAGCCTACACCATAATCTACCAAAATTGGAAATCATTTGCCAAACCAATTTAGCTCCCAATGCTAGATTTTTCAAAGAGAGATTCTTTATACCCACCCCTCCTTTTTGTTTTCTCTTACACACACTCTCCCATTTCATAAAATGAATTTTATTATCTTCCCCATGGATTTTCTAAAGGAATTATCTCATGATTTTTTTTATGGAGTTAATGATATGCTATAGAGGAGAAAGCACTAAAAAATAGTAAGTTGGAAGATCACTTAACATAGCCTTAATTAAAATAATTATTCCTGCTAAGAAAAGACACCTTCCTTTCCAAGAACTAATATGGGCTTCAAATCTATCCAATAAATTATTTCACATTTACTTGGAACTAGATCTTTTAAAAAAGGAACCCCAAGATATTTACTTGGGAGTTTCTTAATTTTGAAGCCAAGAATCTTACTTAAATTATTTTCAACCCTTTAACCACAGTTGATAAAATAGATTTATTACTTACCCTCATTAATTTTTTTCATAGATGATACTTCATATCGTTGAAAGATAATTTTAAATTCCTTATCTTCCTCAATTGATGCTTTACCAAATAGGAAAGTTTCATTTGTAAATTGATGATGTGTAAGGCAATCAAAGCTATCTGCTACTTGCAAGTGTTATAACCTTTCTCTATTTTGCACTGATTTCATAGCTCTTCCCAAGGCTTCATCAATGATGATGAAAAGAAAAGGTGATAAAGTATTACCTTGCCTCGAACCTCCTTAAATAGGAAAGAAGATAGAAGCAATCCCATTCACTAATACATAGAATTTAGGATTCGAAACACAACTGAATATCTAATCACACCAATCTTTACAAAAGCCAAATTTAAAAACAATTTTAAACAAGAATATCCAATTGAATCACTCATATGATTTACTAATATATAATTTTATCATCATACCTTTCTGATGATTATTATTGAGGAAATTCATGATTTCATGAGCAATAATAATACCTTCTTGAATACTTCTACGTGATATGAAACCAACTTGCTCACTAGAAATAATAGTATCTAGAATGGGTTTTATTCTTTTAATAAGATTTAGATATTATCTTATAGATTGTATTACACAAAGCCATAGGTCTAAAATCCAAAAAAAGAATCATGAGCCTCAACTTTTATAAATAAGGAGATGAAGGTTTTAAATAATTTTTGGCTGAACTTTCCTCTTAACCTTGGATTCTTCCACCATCTCCAGTACATCCAAACCCACAATATCCAAAATTTATTGAGACAAAGTAACTAGGAAACCATCCAGACCTAGAGATTCATATTTGACCATACAAAATACTACTTTTCTATTTTTTTCAAGTGAAAAAGGAGCCAACAATCTATCATTCATAGTTTGAGAGATTACTTTTAGAATATACTAAAGAAAATCATTATGAACCATCAAAATAGAATTATCTTCATCATTCAACAAGTGCTAAAAGGAATAGTTTGCTTCCTACCTAATTTCCTCTAGGGAGTCCAAATCTACCCCTTGCCTTGAAAAAATGTCAGTGACTCTATTCACCTTTATTCTTAATTTCACTGATTGATGGAAAAAGTCAAATTTTTGGCTCTATGTGATAACATAGTGGACAAAAATGTAGCAGTACAAAACATAGCAGTACAAATGTAGTATGACAAAAATGTAGTATGATAAAAACATCATGAGGATAAAACATAGTGATGAAAAACATATTTGTATTTATAAGGTCACAAAAATGTTGTGAAGAGCATAATTGGAACATTTTAGTGATTATCACATTATTTATTTGTTGTCTAGTTCAATTTGGTGATAGTAGTTAATATTTCATGGTGGAAAAGTAATGCAACAAATTTACAATCAAAATAATAGAGTAAAATGTGATTTATTGAGTTTGGACCTTTAGTTAAAATTTGTGTCATCTTTGTGACATTACCAATATTGCTACATTTTTTCCTCGCTATGTTTTGTCCTTACGATGTTTTGTCATACTATTTTTTTGTCATACTACATTTTTATCACTATGTTATTACAACTACATTTTTTACCTCTAATTTTTCATAGGATTCCAAATTTTTATCACCTTATTTAATCCAAATTTTTATTGATATTTTTCCATTAAATCTCTTCTCTACAAAGAATTTATTCATACTTACTAGACAAAATTTTTTCTAGATGATAGTCAACCACATCCATCCCAAAATTAAACACTTTTTCATTAAAAGAGTTTAAATTAGATTAAATCCTATCTTTCTCATGAAATATATTTTTAAATTGTTCCTACTTCTAACATTTCAATTTCTCCTATAAGAATTTGAGTCATTTAGACATTTGCACCATTTTTGAACCTTGAGGTATTAGACAATTATGCACCACTCTATTACCAAATAAAAAAGGGATCCATCATGCAGTCACATGATTTAAAATATAAAAGGTCATATTTTAAGAGGAGCATCAAGATTAATAGTTAAAATAATCATAAGGTGATCAAACCTTGAATGTTGAATGACCCAACAATCCAATTTACTATTACTTTGAAACCAATTAGAAGAGGAAAATAAATCATCCAATCTCTCCAAAATATTTTCCTTGCCCAAACATCTATTATTATAGGTTAAACCAACTTAAATTTGGAGAAATATCTTAAAAATCATTATGTTCTAAAAAATGACCAAACTCCTAACTGGCCTGAGAGACAGAAAATAAACCTCCCTGATTATCCTTCTGACTCAAGATGATGTCAAAATCACCCCCTAAAACCATGTTTCCCTATTGGAAATATTTAAGAAATTTTGAAATCTTATCCTAAAGGGTATATTTTGGACCACCTCCTTGTGGGCCATAAATGTTAACCAATAAAAATTAAAGATCTGACTGAAAGCTAGAAATCATACCAATTAGCCAAAATTGGCTAGAAGCCAAAATATCAAATTTGATAAAAAAAGGAGACCAAATGAAGGCCATACCCCTAAAGGTGCCTTGAGATTTCATAAAGTCCACTCTCTAACATTTCCCTAACCAACTTAAATAACCTTATGCTTCCCTCCTATTAAGTTTGCTATCTTGTAATAAAAATATGTATGGCCTTTCTATGTTTAAAATACACTTAATAAGATACCTTTTGTTAGAAGCATTCAAGCCCCTAAAATTCCAAGATATTACCTTCATATCTAAATAGGATGGAATTATACCCCCTCCTTTCAAACATCTAGAACATCTTCCAAAATCTTTGAGTTCCAGCTAAGAATTCATCTTCTATATGTTCTACATGATTTTTTCTACCTTTTTTTATGTTTAACCCCCAATTAGGTTTATAATTTTTACTCTTAGATTTATCTATTCACAAAAATTCTTTGGAATTTAAATCTCTTTCAAAGTCCTATTTTACCTCTTCTTATAACTCATATTCAAAATTTGATCCTTCCTCCTAGATACTAGGGGTTAGCTTCTCTTTCTCCTCTAAAACCTTCTTCTTCAAATTTCTTTATAGGACCACTTAATTCTTGAAAACCATATCTATAATATTAAGTAATTATTTATCTAGGAAATCACAATTTTTAATCATATAAGCTAGGGAAATGACTTCAGTGGTACCAATTTTAACCAAAAGGTCCTTTATTACCTCAATTTTATTTGAAATACTATTGCCAATAGTCTTCTCCAAATATAATGTTGAATCTTCTATTTTTGGTGTTTTCAAAGATTGCTTATTTTCTTAAGAATCCTACTTTTCTATCCATTATGGGCCAAATTTAATATATCTAGTTTGAAGAGGGCTCCATTTAATCTTATCATATTTATGAATATGCCCTAGTTGATCATAGCCATAACATCTAAAAGGAATATTTTCCTCATCTATTCGTTGATGTCATTCTCTCCCTGTTATTTTGATAACATCAAACTCTAGAATCTCAAGATCTCAATCCATCTCAACCTTAACCCTTCATATGTTGTCCTTTCACCTTTCAAGGACATCACATCAATCTCTACCACTCCCCACCAAACTTCCTATTGTAGCTAGATAATCTACACTCTAGTATTCTAGAGGGAGACCATAAAATCTTATCCATGTAGGGTAACTCCCCTTTCTAACTTTTAAGGGGTTAAAATTAGGGCTCTAGTTTTGAATCCATATTCCTAAACCTTTTAGTGACTAGTTTTTGACCTTAAAGATTTTATATTTATCCTTTTTAGAAAGAAAATTTGCCAAAAAAAGACCTCTTAGTAAAAAAATCACTTTCACATCTTTACCCCATTTCTATTTAACCTAGATATATATGGCTCTAATCACCAGCCATTTACTAGCATATTTGTAGATAAAGGGCATAGTCAGATAGTAATTGAATCTCAACATTGAATTAGTCTAAAAACTAATCAAGTGTTTTAGCTTCTTCCTTATTTTCTTCATCCTTGAATCAAATAGTCTTTCAAAACCCTCCTCCTCATGATGGGTTTTGACTAAGGCTTCTACCCTCACTCATTTCTTCGAATCCTCTATGGAATTGTTACTTCTATAAAAAAACCTCTATCTCTTGAAGATGCTGGCCCAACTTCTTACCTTTCCATTTTTTTACCAATTTTACCCCTGATTGCCTCCTTATCCCACCACTCCTATCTTCATCTATCAATGCATCCAAAATATTTTGATGATATTTCTTTCCATGATTACCCCTAATTTCCGTTTTGCTTTAGCCAATTTTTGTTATTGTAGTGTAATCGAAGCTTTCTAATCTTTCAAAGACTTTATTTTGCCACTTTGAGTTCCCTTAAACTTGTCCTTCTTCATCACTCTAATATTACTTTCACTACTCACTCACACTATCTTCACTCACTCTGAGATAGATGTATGATACTTAGAGTTCATGAGTTCATTATTTTGAGATGATAGATTATGGATTCTATACATAATGATTATTTTAGATTTAATATTATTCACATTGAATTTTTATATTAATTTATTCAAAATAAATTTTAGATTTTTAGATATAGATAAAATTATAAAAAGATAAAATACTTTCTATATTTTTTTTTCCAATGATGGACCTATACTTGGAGGATTTAATAATTTGGATTTCTTCCTAATATATGCTTTATATATTTTGAATTTCTTGACAAACTTGGAAATTAAATTTCCCTTATAATTTTCTAATTTATTTTGATGAATCAACAATTTCTCAAATACTTGCACCATAGTATGTGGATTACCTAAAATATATTTCCACTATGCATTCATTTCTTCCAATGAACAATGAATTTCATTGAGTATTTTCATAGAGGATACATTGAAGGCACCTTATTTGAAAATATATTCATTTATTAGCTTCCTAAATTTATTAGTTAGGTTATTTATTGAATGTGGTCTAGACCCATAATCTTTGAGAAAATAACGATGAAGGTTCCCCAATTATAAAAAACTTGAGACATCTTATCCCCTTTAATTTTAGCCTACTTATTCAAGTGTTATACTACTTGTTTCAGCACTTTCATCTTGTGTAGGACACATTGTAACTAATCAAATGATAATCCATGTTATCACTTTTTAAATTATCCTATTTTGATGAGCATGTATACATTGATCCTCTAAATCTCTTATATATCATTAAAAATGTTTAGATACAATATGATTTCATATTGATGGAGCTTGATCTTTCATTCAGCTTTGATTTTTTCTTAATCAATTTTATCTTATAGCTTCACCATCTCATCAATGTATTTCAAGCAACCAATCAATAATTTTTATCTCATGCCTTAATGGTTTTTCCATAAATATTATATTTAGCTATGGTTGAAATGGATTATTTTCTTATTCTAAGAAATTTTATTAGGGGTTCCATTTGAGTAGTGTAAGTCAATTCTATTAGATTCAAGATATAATGAACATGCCCTATGAATTGTCAATCTTATTCCTTAATTATCATTTTTTACAATTATCTTCTTTAAATCTCTTGATCATTCTTTTAGTAGTTAGTTATAGGTTGTGAAATTCACTTTTGTGAATGGATTCACCCATAGTATTTCTCCTCAAGGTATAATCAAGCATATTCATCTTTATTTCATCCTTCTCAACAATTTGTTCTACAATTTCATTTAATTGAGCTCTAAATGGAGCCATGTCAAACTGAGAGGCTATCTTGTAATTATTAAAGGATATGTTATAAGAATATTTTAAATGGAATCAAAGTTTGGAAACTTTACATCCACTATCTTCTTCAATTTCTTAGTAATGGTGGCATTTATTAAAATTCCACAGTAATGGTGTCGACCATTAGTGTATTTATACCAGTTGATGAAGCAAGTGTTGTATATTGTCTTGGTAGGGTATAATATGGTGAAATTATGATTTGAAGAGAAGGTGGGATAATGAGAGAGATTTGTCCTAAAGAAGTGAAACTAGGTATTACTCTTGCACCTACTAATTGATCCATACCTTAAACAAAAGTGCGAGATTAATGCGTGGTTTTCTTGATTAGCAAGGAGGGATATCATAGTAAGGAAGAGTATTTTTGAATATATATTTATTTATTAGATAATAATTTCCTTCCCAAAATGCGGCCTTTTCCATAAGTCTTACTTGGTTGCTTTACTTGGTTTAGGTGTTCATTATCACTATCACCACTAGATTCTATAGTGGGATGAGATATAGTACCAAAACCACTAGATCTAGTTGTCTTTGGAGTGGATGTGTAATCTTGTTTAGCTAAGGATATGGCCTTAGATTTATATTAAATTATATCTCTTATAAGCACTACCATATTCATATTAAACTAATTAAATTATACATTTAATAAAAACTTGGTTCTTTCTTGTAGGTCAGTGATCTCAAGGGTTGACTAACTTATCACTTTCAGAGGTGATTTCATGAATCTTCATATGTTCCTACTCAAGTGTTTTATTCCATAATGGATCATTCCATCAGGCACCTACATGTTTATGAAAGATATTATTTGATATAGAATCAAACATCCCCTATCATGTCTTTGAATCTAAAATTATTCTACACAATTAGCCCAGTAATATTCTAGGTGTGGTTTATGAATATACAAGGGTCTAATCTCTAGATTGACTAAAATGTATCCCTTTATTTAAACTATTTAGGACCTAGACATATAAATCCTAGGTTGTTAAAGGGGATAGGTATAGATGGTAAATTTATACAAATATTTCAAATAGATATATTGAACTAAATTACCTAAAATGTATGCATAATGATAAAATTAACTTTTATAGAGTGAAATAAACATTTTTAGATGTCAAGAAGGCTAGAAAAGGCTTAGAGATAATTCAAGAGTCCTTAAATTTTAAACTAGGGTTAAAATTTCCCTTTGAATAGTAGTGTAATAAGGAGGAAATTAGCATACTACACTAGTGTCTAGGGTATTTCATTAGTGTTTGTATGTGACAAAACTACTTAAGACTTCCAAGGATGTTGTGGGAGGGTTTTAAGGAAATGTGGGTGAGTTTTTGATATTATAATAATTATTTTGACACTATTTAGTTGAACCTTCTCTAAAACCTAATTAACACCTATACATATGAAATAAAAATAAGATCAAATGAAAAAGGAAGATAAAAATTGGGTTTTAGAATGTTATTATTGTGCATGATAGAACACATGTTATCCTAGTCACTAACTACATTAACCCTAATGATATGGGTCTCATATTTCATGTATTTATCCCTTAGGTAGTGTGCATAATCAATATGCATGATATGCTAGAATTAATTTCATTAAGGCCCTTCTTTGATCAAGCATACAATTCTATGTGTGTTGTTGAGTAGTATCTAGTGTGTTGATCTATATTATTGATTATTTTTATGAAGTTATGTAATAAAATAGTAAGTGATAGATTTAAAATGATTTTTTAGGCTCTTTATATATAAGTAAATTTTATTTGAATGTAAGACCTTTTTTAGCTAAAAAATATACAAAAAAGATAAAATAATAAGAGAAGACTCAAGGAAGGGTCAGGACCCTAAATATGTTGAAAATTTGACCATTGGACACTAATACTAAACTAAAAATTAGCACACTATGATAGTGTCCAAGGCCATGCTAGTGTCTTAGGAACACAAAATTGGTTGAATATTGTGTAAAATAGGACAAAGGGTATGTGACTGGGATAGGATGACATAATACCAATGGGGGTGAATCAAACAAGGAAAATAAGTCATAAAAAAGATACAAATATACAAAATGACAATGCAAATAATACTCAAATTCATCACTAAGACCTTCCCATAAAATAGTAACAAAAGACATAGTACTTGTCATTTCATGACCAAATTAGAATGTGTATATGTTTCCCCCTTTTATTCTAGTAATGTAATGAAATAGAAGTGTTAAATTAAAAGGAAAATCAAAATGCATATTTGTACTTACCTTTGTGATAAATCCATGTGGAAGATAGATGTGTTCTAGGCTTGGACCATTTCTTAGCCATATAAGTGGACATGAGTTGGAATGTTATCTATGAAGAGGAAATCCACAATGTGGATTCCCTTTGGATTGAATTTGAATGATGAACTAGATTATGAGGAATAAAACCCTATTTGTCCCCACCTTGATATGTGAACTAAGTCATGAGAAGTATTTTAAAAGTATGGAGAAACAAGCCTTACTTGTCACAACCCACTTTGGTATGTGATCTAAATCTACGAATTGATCTATAAATATGGGTAAATAATCCCTACTTGCCCCAACTCTAGTATGTGAACTGAATCTTGAGAAGTATCTATAAATGTGGAGAAAAATCCCTTCTTCCCCCACTCTAGTATGTGAACTAGTTTTGAGAATTAATATACTTGGAGGTTGAGACTATCACTTGGTCTTTATAATCTAGTTCTAGTGATAATCTATGGATCAACCATTGTATTCAGATATATGACCCAACCTAATGAAATCTTTGGGACATTTTGGTGACAATCTGAGTGTAATATAATAATCTACATGTAGATAATGGTATAATGTGGCATTACACCTATATATCCTAGTGGAATCCTATGAGATTTATTATATGTACCCTACATCATGCCCCCAAACCTAATATTTGATTAATGTAACTATGCCATGTGTATAAAATTATATATATACAAGGATGATGTGCCATGTATGCACCACCATAGTAATAATATGAGTCTATAATAGTGTTGAAACCTTATGTAAAATCTAAAAATGTGAACCAATATCTGACAAGATCATGGAACTCTATAATCCGAGTTAGCTTATGTGTTTAAACATTTGATCAAATCTATTTATCTAAATCATTATATATCCAGGTATCTAAATCATTGTATATCAAGGTATCTAAATCACTATATATCTATGTATATGAATCATTGTATATTTTGGTATATGAATCAGTGTGAATAATGTATGTATTCCCAATTTTTGTGAGAGAGCCAAGACTATGGTAAGGGTATCAAACCAAAATTAATTCCAATAAGCATGTTAATGATTGTTAATGTTTTTAATATGAACATAAGATTGATTATTTAGATATTTGTAATAGAACATATATTTGGAAACTGGGGCCAATATAGGCTTTTGGTCTATAGTGAGTTTGTTAAGACAGCACAAGTTTTGTCACTTTATAGAGTCAATCTGATAAGAATAGTTAAGTAATTATAATGGTGTGGGGGATATTGTTATCAAGTCCCACACATAATAAATAGATCAAAAATTGAAGCTATGATTCCCAAGATATCATGTTTAGAAGAATTTGGTATTAATTGGTAAAATCTACGTGCAAGGTCAACTTTAAGTAGGTGGTATTTTTAAAACATTTCTTAAATAGGTTGGTTGGTTGGTTTGATAAATCATTTGAACCACTTGACTTAATAGAATTTTTTTTATCTAAGATTAGTAATATGTTTAGGAGATGAGGAGTGAATGTGACCTACTGTGAGGAGGTGGAGGCACTCATCTAGGTCAAGGAGGAGGTTACCTTGGTAAGAAACCTATTATTTTCATTATTTTTGAAATATTTATTATATTTTTTCATTAGTTTTATTGAATATTTGTGAGTTTAGGGTCCTTTTTAAGAGGATTGTGTTAGTGTCCTCAAGACTATGCTAGTGTCATGGGTTATCTTGCTACCATCCTAGGTCTAACACCACTATCTTAGGTGTAGTTATAGTGTTCAATGGAGCCCATTTTGGTAATTATACTTCAATTTTATATTTAATAATTATTACTACATGTTTATTTATAATTTACAGATGTTGATGCCATATTTGGGTGCGTTTTATAGGTAGATGTGCATATGAGGGAGTTTTGGAGTGGATGGATGATGGAGTGCTTACATAGACTACCCCTAATAGATGATGATAGGGATGTGATCGATAGAACTGGTTTGGGCTATGTGGCATCACTTTTTTTTAATTCCCTAGATTGTCATATGATGGTGGTGTTGTACAAGAGTTAGAATGTTGATAGTTGTATATTTTTGTTGTCCACTAAGGAGGTCACTATGACATTGGAGGATGTCTATAGGATATTGAGATTGCCCATTACTAGTTAATGGGCAGTGTTATAAGAGGCTACTAGAGATATAGCTATAAAATGATCTATAAGGTATTTTGTATCTATGCTCATTAAGACTCATTAGCCATGGATTTAAATTAATGTGTTAAATTTTATTGTTATAACTAAAGTTCTATAGTTTAGGAAGTTTTTGACAGTGTTATTGGTGTCTTTTATTATTTTGGATGGGAGTGGGGTATCTATATCATACATGATGTTTTTTATAATGTAGGATATAGAGGATCACAGGACTATATACTCATATGGCCACACTATGCCATCCCACTTATATCATGATTTTTACCATTTTACTTAGGAGTTGTGTGTGGGTGCCATTCAATCTTTGAAATTATTTCATTATTTGGTTTATGAGTATTTTTTAGGTGCTTGATCAAAGGGGTTTCTATGGATGGATTGGGATCATCCATAGATATTTATAGAGAGATGGGCTAGTAAATCTCATATGTAATTGGTGAGAACAATGCACTATAAATAGGTGTTGGATTAGTCGAGAACTAGATATATTATATGGAAACCCTATAAGATATTTTAGGGGTGCTTTAAGGATGGTGTTTAATTGAGATAGGTTCAAGTGATTTTTTGGTTGCATGAATGTTGGGTCAATGTATTTGAGATATTTTAGTATAATAAATTAACATGATATTTTGGTGTTATCTAGGATGTGTCACCTGCACCATGGGTATGTTTGAAGATCTCTAAGGTGCCATTGAGGCCAAGTAGTAGGTCAAGACCCATAGCTACTAATTTGGTTCTTATTTTGGTGATAGAGCAAGACCAAAAGCTATATATACCCAATGTAGATAACATATGATTGATTAATTCCTATATAGTATGGTAGAGGAAACATATATGGCCACCACTATTTTAGGAGATGGGGCTATCATGTAGGATGCATTATATCTAGATACCATTAGGTTATTTGAGGGTACATTGTTATTGTGGATTTATATGTTTTATTTAGTTTAGTTTTTGACTTATTGATGAAATATATAATGTATTATGTTGATATGTGTAGTTATAGGAGATGAAAAGTATTGGGAGACCATTATTGAGGTTATGCCATGAGAACTAATATGGAATATACCTAATGATGTAATGGATGTGGGATAGTGGATAGGGCCATAGGAGTTGAAGGCATTCATACACATCTATTTAATCAAGCTTCATTTCCATTATAACATAGAGATGAGTAACTATTAATAGAGATGAGGTACATGATGAATATTAGAGGTGACTTATGTCCCCACATAATGTTTTAGGTGGGTAAGGTGGTAGGATTATGTATGACAACATTCATCTATAGAGATAATTAGGAGCTACTGGTTGAGGTGGTATTACTATGGGTTAGAGAGGAGACACATGTCTCTATTGAGATTTAGAGGGGATGCAAGAGAATCTAGCTATAGTGTTGATGTATCTAAGAGTGAGAGTGAGGAGGGTGGTCTTGGTTACCAAACTTTGATTATTGAGTTATTACATATTATTCTATTAAAATTTATTTTGAATCATATATATGTATGGACTATTTGTTGCATGGGTATTATATTATTTGGCATGTTAATTTATGGCATTATTTACTTTATTAAGTGTTTTGGTTTTATTTATTGCTTATTTTTTGATATGGATATGTATTCTTTTAGCTAGGGGATTGTAATTGATTTCTCATATGTATATGGTTGTTGGAGTAGATATGTATATCAAATTAGGAATGTTAGTTTTTATAGAAGTGTAAGTGTATCTTAGTGTGGATCATGTAACTACAACATGCACTATCTAAATATAGATGGCATTTTAAATAAGTGACCATACTATTAATGTTATGTAGGCATAAAATTAGACTCTAAAACTAATATTGCTTGTGATGCACTATTAGTAGTTAGATGTGTAGACTATATAGAAAATAGATTAATTTGTTGTCATACTAAATAAATGATCTACTATCTATGATTTTTCCCAAATATCTTAAATGGTAGTAATATTAAAACTATGATAGAATCTCTATGATTATTTCCAAATATATTATTTGGTGGTTGAACTAAAATTGTGCTCTGATCTATGTGATTGTTAACAAATATCTTAATCAGTGGTCAAATTAAAAATATGATTTGATCTATGTGATTGTTATCAAATGTATTAATTTGTGGTCAAACTAAAACTTTGATTTGATATCTATGATTGTTTCTAGAAATCTTAATCAATGTTCCAACTAAAACTTTTTGTGGGGTATGAGGCTTCTTAGACGTCATTTTAAACTTGCCAAAAAAGAGAATGTAAATAAATAACAACAAGAAAACAATAGGTATAATGTAATATAACATAGGTATATTTTCAAATGTGTTAAATATTCATCCCAATATATGAAAAAAATCATAAATTTATTTTAAACCCTAAGGGATTATATTTGGATGTATAGGGACCTAGTATGCCGATGTAGGGTTTTTGAGGGTTTTGTAGACAAAATTTAAAGTGTATCAAATTAATGAAACCATATTAGAGTAATTATTTGGATTAGTTAGGTTGTGTAAAAATCAAGAAAAAATATGAGTTTTATAAACCCTAATTTATTACACAAAAATGGATAAGGTAAACCTTAGGATGGAACTAGGCTTTTGAGTACTATTAAAAGTAAATTAGGTTCACCAAAAAAATTAACTATTTATGACTTAGACGTGTAAATAATAGGTTGTTAAAGGGGATAGGTACATAGGTTAAATTTAGACAAATATTACAAATAGATATATCAAACTAAATTAGCCAAAATTTATGCATAATGAGAAAATTAACTTATCTAGAGTGAAGCAGGCATTGTTGGATGTTAAGAAGGCTAGAACAAACTTGGAGATCATTAAAGAGTCATTCATTATAGAAATAGGGTTGATAATTACCTTAAAAAAATATCATGATTAGTAGGATAGTAACACATTATGATAGTGTCAAAGGTACTGCATTAGTAAACTTCTATGGAAAAAATGCTTGATAATTCCAAGGATGTTGTGAGAGGGTTTTAAGGACCTATAGGTAAGTTTTGAGATTTTTATTATTAATTCATTGTAATATTTAGTTGAATATTCTCTAAAACCTAATCAACACCTATACACTTGAAACAACAATAAGATAAAATGCAAAAGGAGGAGAAAAATTAGGGTGTGGGATGTTACGATAGTGCGGGATGGAACCCATATCATACTAGTTGATGCATACATTAACCTTGATATATGAATCTAATATTACATGTAGTTATCCCTTAGGGAATGTGAATAATCAACATATATGGTATACTAGAATGAATTTAACATAGGCCCTTATTTGATAAAGCATGAAAGTCTATGTGTGTGGTTGAGTAATATGTAGTGTGTTGATCTATATTATTGATGGAGTTTATATAATTATGTGCCAAAATAATAAATTCTAGATGTAAAATGACTTATGAGTTCTCTATATAGAAGGAAATTTTATTTGAATGTAATACCCTTATTCATTAGCTAAAAATGCATAAAATAAATTTCAAATCATAATATAAGGATCAAGATTTAGGACCCAAAACACACTGAACAAATGACCATTAGATAATAACACTGAACTAGACACTAGCACACTATGTTAGTGTCTAGGACTGCACTAGTGTCTTGGGAACACAAAATTGGGTGAAGATTGTGAAAAATAAAATAGGGGTCCCCTTTGACTAGGATGGGATGCCATTAGGGGTGGAAAAAAAAGAGAAAATATGTCATAAAAAATATCAAAAGACCCAAAATGACCATTAAACAAGACTCACATTCAACACTAAAACCTTCCTCTAAAATAGAAACAAAAGACATAGTACTTGTGGTTTCTTAACTAAATTAGGGTGTGTACATTGTTATTATTAAAACAAAACCTTCTTGTGTGTGGCATAAAGTGAATTGATCTATACTAGAATAAATGTTTAGAATATATATTTCATTTTTGCATGTTTAATGTCCCCAAATAAATTTGGAACACTACTTTGACTACATGTTAATTTTTTCATCTCTAATGATTTTTGAATCTCTAATGAATATTATGTATTTATATATATAATTCAATTAGTATAATTTTATCATTGAAAATCCTTGGAATCCTCATAAGATATCCTTGAAAACCTTCAAATCTGATATAAGAGAACTTTTGGATTTGAAATAAATGGCTTCTATATTGTGCTAGAAGATTGATTCCCTCTTCATATTTCTTACCTCCCAAGTCTTATTTCATCACTTGTATAATACTCATATTGAATGTATTATTCACTTATCAAAAGTGTTTTTTGATTTTTTCCAAGGCTAATTGATGGTAGAATTCATATACTCTAGTATTCAGTCCTATGTTTTCCAACTGAATGAGGCTTAAGTGTCCACATTGAGATGTAATGGAATATACCAAATATGAATTCATATGAAATTACTTTATGGAAATCACTTTGGTGATTTGGTCACGGAGTGCATCATTGATAATTCTTTCCTGATCAAAAAACTACTTTCCACTGTAAATGATATTCATTAGGAGAAACATCTAAAAATGGAAATCCTTGGTATCTAGATTTCTAGCCACCCATTTGAAGAGGGTGACCATGTCTGATAAATTTTCCACATAATCATCTCTAATGATTTTTATATTGAGTATAGATATTCCTCTCCATTTTACTCTCATACAATTGTTGTTTATGATGGTGAGGTGCTTCTATGTATCTTTACTCCAAAAATTATATCCAACTTATATAATCATCCTTGTGTGTTTTCCTTCATGGAATTTGAAGTGTTGCATCAATGGATTCCCATTAAATATTTGTCACATATCACACATATATAGTTTTTATTATATCTACATTATAATATGGATCATGTGATAGTACTAGATTAAAACACTATATAAAAACTGGAAAGCAAGTTGCCTTAGGAATACCACTTCTTATTAGGAGAAAAACCATAAGTGTAGCATATCTATTATTGAAACTCATTGAAACTCATTCATGTCTACATTAATAATAGTTGAATCATTAATTTCTTGGATAGTAGTTTATAAGATGGACATAGGATCATATCCCATATATTTGAGCTTCATCCCAATTATTCTGTTGACATGAAAAGTTGCCTCAACTAATGCTCTATGATTATCACATGTGTATGGTGGGTGAAAATGTTTATGGGAATGTACATAATAGATTATTTTTGTCATGAAACTATTTATTTTAATGTTAATTATTTCGCTTGAACCTATAGGAGTGTGTAAAAAAGTACTGAAAGACTATATTTGGGTTGAGTTTGGTCTTCATACAAGAAAATGGAAAGTGTGTGTGGGATAGATAAAAATTTAGAATCTAATAAACTATGAAAAAAATGAATGCAAACTTCCTATTCTAAATATAAACTAAAACCTTAGATTGATAAACAATAAAAACATTAAGATAAATAATAAGATACATACAAAACATGTAAAATACACTCATCACCTTCTCCATTATGAACATATGATTTTCTCTTGCTTCATTAGATGTGGGTGATCAATTAATTTATACAAAAATTGGTGAATTGGATATCATATAGATGTAAATATCTTAGATTTTTAATGAATTCATAAGTTAATTTTGGTAGTGATTTTCTATCTTGAAGGTGGATTATGAAAATGGGTAAGTGCACCAAATTGGGGGACAAAAAAGGGCCTACCCATAGACATTATTTTTATGAAATTTCATAAATATGAACTTCTGTAGATAATTAGAGATGGCTACACTCAAAATTTGAAGATGGTATAAAAACATGAATTGTAGAATTTCAAGTCTAGTTTCCAAAAAACTATTTTTTTTGAAAAATTATTAAGTATAAATAGGTCAAACATCTAAAATTGTAATAGGACCTCCTATTTTTTAATAAAATTT
This sequence comes from Torreya grandis, assembly GCA_037957365.1. Taxonomy (NCBI): domain Eukaryota; kingdom Viridiplantae; phylum Streptophyta; class Pinopsida; order Cupressales; family Taxaceae; genus Torreya; species Torreya grandis. The sequence continues at coordinate 58,943 of JARHVA010008259.1, read as the reverse complement.
ATATTGTACCGTTTTGTGTGACCCACCATTTTTTAGCATTGTTAAATATTGTTAGAAACCCTTTGGTGAATATTTAGATTAGTCCTTCAAGAAAATATATTTGAGTAATCTAATCTTATCAAAATGGATGATCTTAAAATTTTAATAATGTTTAAAAGAGGACATGATTTTATGGCTAAGATTCAAAATGTCTCAAGTGTTCCAATTTTCAAAAAATAGGGGTATGTTGACCTCAACAAATTGCAACTTCCAAGGGAAACAAATCAATATGTTAGAACCTAGAAACTCTGATTCAGATAAATAACTAAGTCATCCAATCTATTTGATTAATTCCATTATCTAGATTAGTTTATGGTTGAAAAAAACCTTGCACTTATAAATTTGGGATCAAACATTAAGACATAGACAAGTTATGTGTGTGTTTTGATTCTACTTACTAGTTATCATGGGATTTAGGGGAAAACTTCTAGGTTTCATATATTTAATCATGAACACTAGCTTAGATCATGCTTAGATATTTATTAAGAACTATGCTTCTATTTTATGGAAGGCTTGGGAATTTCTCTACTGCTAGCCAAGCATCCATAACCTTGATAGAGATGCCTTTGGCTCCACTCATGGCCTTGAACCACTGCTAGACAAGCATCTATAACCCTAGTGGAGATTACCAGAATCACTTAGGCTTGAAAAAGCTTTTGGTTTTGCATTGTAATCTTAGTTTTTTTTATTTTATACTTTTAGTAAGGTTAGGAACTAGGGTATCCAACTTTAAGGATTTGGTCAGGTGTTTGATCCTTAGAGAATCACCTATGCCTTCAACCATTATCCTAAGCAAGGATGTTTGTTAAGTGCAACCTTGACTATGTTTCAATAGATTAATATTTTCACTAAACTTATTCCAAGATAATGTTCAAGTTATCATAAAATAGTTAACCTATTCATTAGTCTTTATCAGTTTCTTCAAATCACAACATTAAGCTCATATTTTAGAACCATGGTCAACATATGTATTAGGTTTATACCCACACTCATAATTTTTGGTATTTCAAGCAAACTAAATAAAATTTAAGCTCAATTTTGTCTAAAAGGACTTATTATAAAAAAGGAACCAAGAAAAAAAAACACACACACAATAGAAAGTAGTAAAATAAGAAATAAAAGAGAAATGAACAAATATACACATGTTCATATAAAAATAAGGGATAGGAAGGAAATAACTGAAAGAAAATAACTAGTCTACCTACACTAAATCTAACCATCTTATAGTTTACTCAATAAAGACCTTAGGAGGAGTAGTGGAGAAGTAATGCTTGAGGTACTACCCATTGGTGGGTAGTATGAACTCTACTCCTTATAGATATTTGAGCTTAAAGGTTTTGTTTCTTAATGTGTCTACATGGGCCAATCCACAAAGGTTGGAATTTCCATGTTTTCCCTTAGGCTCAGATGCTTTACCCCAAAGGAGAACTAGGTCTCCTTGTCTAAACACCTTGATCTATGATCTTTTATCAAACCACCTTTTCCCTATGGTCTGATGTCTACTAAAATCAACAAAGGCTTTATCATGTGCATCTTCCATCTGAATGATGTCTATAAATCTTGAATTTTCAATCTCTTAGCCTTCTTACATATACTCTTGAATGAATTTTTACATGGGAAACTTGAGATTGATATGGAGGATAGTCTCTTGACCATACACCAATAGAAATGGTGATGCCTTAAACACTTACTTGATCCTTATCTTATCGACCCATAGTGCATATTTAAGAAGCTTGTGCCAAGCCCTATACTTTTTTATAGTATACTTTTTGATTTCCCTCAATAGGTTCTTATTGGTAGATTTAGAGACTCCATTTCTTTCAGGATAATGGTTGGATAAAAATTTAAAACAAATGGCACTATCATACACCCATTTCATAATTTTTATGGATGTAAATGCAAAACCATTGTCATGCACTAGAGAGACTAGAGTTCCAAATCTAGTATAGATGTTATCTTCTAATAAATTGATCACTTCCTCCATCTTGCATTGTTTGGTGGCTACATATTCAACCCACCTTGTGTAATAGTCTATGGTAGTTAGGATAAATTTGTGACCTTTAAATGAATTTGGGTTAATCACCCCTATAAATTATAATACCCATTATACAAATGGTTTGTCAACCATGGCTTATTTTAAAGGCATTGCTCCCTTAGGCTCCTTGGTGTTAAATATTTGGCTAGAGTGACATTCTCTCACATGATTGTGAGCATCCTTGAAAATAGTTGGCTAATAGTAGCCAACTCTAAGGATCTTATGGGTTATAGTATTCTCAGATGGTTATCTATTACAAATATTCTCATGAAAGGTGCACATGATCTAGGCATCTTCCTCTATTGAGACACACCTCATGTAGACCCTTTCAAATTTCTTTTTATATAATATCCCATCTTTGATCAAATAATGGGATTCTTTAAGCCTTAGAGCCCTCTTTTGCTCCCTTGTTAGTCATATAGGATAGGTAACATTAATTAGTAAATGAATGATGGAATCATACCATTCACTAGCTTGAAAATTTGACTAATCCACTTGCATAATACTTAACCTAGTGCTGGTATTAGAAATAATTTAGATCAAGCCTTGACACCTTACTATTTTTTCCATTTTCATTTCTATGTGATTTAATAATTTTGGGAATATTAGGGTTTTATTCCTAATTTAGTTAAAGGGTCTATATTGATAAATAAATAAATAATATGTGGAAAATAATCTACTTATTTTTCAAATGTATTAGTAATTAGATATTTTATAAAAATAGTAATAAGAGGGAGAAAATAAGACTTAGCTTAAACTATGTTGATTTGGCTAAGACATGATTTGATATTCACTATGCAGGCCTAGGACACTATCACAAATAAGATTCTAACTTTCATTTTTTAATTGGAAAAGAGCACTAAAAGTGGATAGGAGTGGCACCAATGTTGTAGTCTTTGTCTAGTGTTATTGTCTTGAGGATCTAAGCTTTCTAGGTTTTGTTCAGTAGGTCTTTGTGATCCTATCCTTGAGGTTTTAGTTGTTGAAAGTCTATATATCTCCATGTAGATCATATTTTATCTTCAAAACCCTATATTCTATTATACTTTGACCAATTTCAAACAAGAGGTGGGGTTAGTGTGTGTAAGATTTACTAGACATGGATCCACATCCCTTGTGTGGTCATGCTACCTACATACCAATACTATGAAGAGGGATAAATCCATATGTATTTCTCCCTTTTAAAGTGCTTGGTGTATTTATGATATGAGAATTCAAGGAAATGCTAAAGTAGGTGTGCTTGAAATGACTAGGGACTAGTATAAGGATTTGAATAATCTAGAAATAGTATTAGATGAATTTATGTAGAGAATAAGGAAATGTGTTTGAGTAGTCTTTTTTGTATTCTTGGTTACTTTGTGATATTTTCCAACCCCTCTCTAAATTATCTTTTAATGGGATTTTATATGGATCTATTGGTCATGGGTTGAATTTACTCAAGATAGGTTGATAAGGATAAGGATGGGGAACTATAAAAAATTGACCATTGGGGCCCTAAATAGACTTGGAAAATAGCACCAAAAGTCAATAAGAGTGGTACTAATGTTATATTCCTAGTGTGTCACTATTGTCTTGAGTCAACATGATCTAGGGGGATTGACTTGTCTTATAAAGAGGAGTCTGGATCAGTTGGGACCAAGTCTAGAAGGCTATAGATGATTGGGAATCAGTAAAAATAAGCCTAAGAGGGTCATGAGATCAATAAAATGGTACCTATGGTTTGGGTGTCATTATCCATGCTCAAGCTACTATTTTTTGCATTTTATATGACTAGATTCCCCCCCCCCCCCACTTTATTCTAGTGATGCAACAAAGCAAAATACTAGGATAAACGAAAAATAGAAATCATACCTAAACATAACTACAAGGGTGAAGCTCATGAAGCTATGTAATGTTGGGTGTGCATAGAGAGAGCACACTATGAAGTGTAAATATGTAAGTGAAAATAAAGAGTAGATCAGTTATTACTAGATATGTTATATCTATAATAAGAATTAGGTAAGAGAAAGAGGAAGAGAAAGGAAAAAATATACCTCATCGAGTATACAAACCATTGCAAAACCTATTATGGTGTTGAGTGATGCTAGATGATACTAATTAATGTTGGGTATTTTCTAAACCAAGAGTAATATCATGAATGGAGCTAGGTGCTTAATTCCCCAAGAGTGGTTCAAGAATACAAATGATGTCGCTTTGGCTCCATCATCACCCACTAAGTGAATCTAGGTGTTCATGTGTGTGTTGATCTATGTTTAGACTATGTGTCTAACCCTTTTGAATAGATGGATCAAGAATACAATGGCTAGTTATACCTTTCGCTGCATCATTACCCTGTGAAGTGAAGTTATGAAGTGATATTGGTATGAAATATATGTCATAAGAGATGGATCTTGAAGCCCATAAATGTAATATGATATAACAATGTTGGCATGGATATTCAAATGTATGATGTAAACTAGGACACTCTTGTCAACTCCAAAAGATGAATATTAGGCTTATATGAAAGCCACTCAAAAATTGAGAATCTAGCTTATGTGGAAACCACTCAAAAACTCATGAATATGGAGAGTAGGATTGTATTAAAGCCACTTTGAAATGATACCAACCACCTATATATAAAATAAGTCATGCAACTACTGAAAATGTCTAAATAATGCTAAATTAGGAAAGAAAAGAAATAAATGTGTCACATGCATTGCCCCTAATCACTAATATCTAAAACATGGATTTTGATCTAGAAGTTATACCAACTACTGTATCTAAAACTAGAAGTGAGAGCCATCATGCCACACATGATGCCCCTATATCTAAATTCTTGAGTTAAATATGTACTAAAATTGTTCATTCTAAACTGATGTGGTTATGTAAGTCTATAGTTGAACCTACTTTTCTACCTATGTCTAAATTTTTTGGTTTTTTTAGTATTTGGAAAAGAGCACTAAAAATGGATATTAGTACCACTGATGTTGTATTCTAGTCCCATCACTATTGTCCTAGGCCAAATCTGATGATTATTATGGATTATTCACTATTTTCCTAGTTTATTCTGATTGGTTTAATGGTTATTATTTTGAGTGTCTTAAAACTAGATTTTTTGGTTGATAGGAGCTTTAATCTTTGTGACAAAAACCCTATTTGTTTCCCCCTCTTTTGATGGTAGTAATGGAGACCTTTCAATGAATTACCTTAAAATAAATAGCCCTACAAGTGTGTTATGATACAAAATATATGATATAGCAATGATAATTGACAATATATCTCAAGATATAACATGGTTGTATTGAGAGATTATTAGATCAACAAGGGTATGCCTAGATAGATATAACAATGTAAAAGCATGTGCAATGTACTAAAATAGAAATGGAAGTGTTAGTTTTTAATTGTTAGTTATTATAAAGGGATAGAGCATGATGTCCATCATGTTATCCAAGAAGTAAGATAATGCATGATTTAGATCATGGCATTATAAATAATAGAAAACAATCAATCAATAAACACACAAGGCAAGAAGCATACAAGAGTGTCCAAGGGCTAAACAAAATAAGGGACATAAGAGCATGCCACTCAAACAATAAAGCAATGTTCAAATGCTACACACATATATAGTTGAAATAGGCAAGTTAGCATTAAATCCATAATCACATAGAACAGTATAGGTAAGAAACATTGGAAAATGTCCAAAGGCACACATATGAATAGAATCAAAGGACATTGTCAAATATCCTAAGGCACATACCATAAATAAGTAGGAACTCAAAATGCAATCACATAAATTTACACTAAGAAAGAAGATAAAACATGTAAATATTGGAAAATACAAGCACATATAACTAATCAAAGCAAAATCATGCAAGACATGTTAGTACAAGACTAGGCATATGTAAATAAATACAAAAGTGTTGAATACTAGTGAGTGTCAATAGAGTAATCTATGTAAGCTAGTAAATAATATACATGAACATGATATATAGAGTGTGTGGTGTAGGAATGGCATAACGTGGATGGTGTAGTCATGTATAATATGCCCCCAAGGGTAAGATATATCAATGTGCATCTCACATGCAGGAGTAGGATGCCCCCTCAATGGGTAGAGTGAAGTAATCAAGGGTCCATAAGTCATGGTACACACTCAAAGAAGATCAAGTGAATCACGGTAATGTATATAAATTGACAAATAATAGAATAAAACAACAAATGTAAGTCTAACATAGGAGTATAAATGTAAATCATGGAGGATGCATACAATTAAGATATTTTTGTGTTTGAGACACATTTGAATGTTTTTGGATTTTGAAATTTTGTATTATTTTTGGTATTTTTGAAATGTTATATTATTTTTGTATTTTGAGAATATTTGACCCATGTACAATTAATCATAGAGAGATTATGTACAATCAAGCATAGGATACTATATACAAGTAGGCTAAAAAATGGTGATATTAATTGATGAGTCTTATGGGAGACTACCTATCATGGTGTCTTGTATCAAGGAGAGGAATTGTGCATGATCTAGAAGCATGATGGAGATGTTGAAACCATGGATCTAAAATTTGTATATGTTGTAAATTATATGAAGTCTCTGAAGTGGAGATTGACTACAAGGTCCCATTATAACTCTAAGAGGTAGATGAAATTGTAAGGATCTTAGGGACCCATCTATTAGTAGGAGAAGCTCTCTAAACATGTCATCTACATGTAAATGCATGAGATATCAATGAGACTACCCATGGTGTGAACACTATAGCTAGAAGTTATCTAGAATCCTGAAGCTATGGAGGTGTATGAACCCTCTGTGTTGGTGATGGGTGCCTCAATTGTGTTAGAATTTATACTAGAGGAAGAACTAGAATTAGCAGAGAAATTGTAACTAGTGACAAAGCTAAAATTGGTGATTATGGAATAGTAGATGGATCTAAAGTGGGGAGTGGTAACTCATATGGAACTCCACTAAATATAATAATCTGATTAGCATGAATGAATTTCATGCATCTATAAACTCTAGAAGGTACTACATGAAGGTTTTGAATCCATGGTTGACCAAGTAACTTATCAAAAACTCCTACATTGGGACTAATAGTGAATGGTATGGACACGTGTGTTAGATCAACCTATAGAAGAAGTAAAATCTCACCTAATAAACTCTGTATGTGCCCATTGAATATAATGATAACTATGTCCATTAGGGTAATATCATGCTTTGAATATCCTAAATGATACAATAATATCATAGTACACATGTTCACACTAGATCAATTATGTATGAGAACACTATGAATAGGATTATTATGAATGTGAGATTTAATAAAGAGTTCATGATAATCTGTATCATCCTCAACGATCTCTTAATCTGAGAAGGAGATAAAAGGTCTAGCTAGAACTCTAGAATTGTATACACCAATCATGTTGCTTAAAGGATATAACTCAATTGAAGGTTCCTTGTATGTATCTAGTGGGGGATGTACATGATATGCATGATGAACCCCTGATGTATCCCATATCTCCTATTTGGAATGCTATGGAAAAGGATCTAAAAATATTTTTCAAGTTTAATCTTGTGTTTCCTTTACTTGAGGAGGTTCAACTGAAGTGGTAAGATCAATATGATTGCCATCTATTAAATCATGTATTTTGTATCTCAAATTGATGAATCTATATTTTGTATGGCTTGGTACCCTATGAAACTTTCAAAATACATGATAATCATATCGTTGTGGAAGAAGATCTATTTGGTCAACTTTTCAAATAGGAGGTAGAGATATGATGTTGCATTCCAATAACTAATGTAAAATTATGGATGGAAAAACTAGTAGATTTGTAAATGTATGCCAAGGAAGTGATAATAAAACCACATATTAAAGGGGATATAAACCTACATTAACTATTAGTTGATTTTGATTCTTATTATCATTGATCTTGACCTTGTATGGGACTTTGTTTTTACTCTCATCGGTTATTTTTGAGATACTTGTGTACTTGATTTTGCCCATTGAAATTAACTTAAATTATCTTTCCTTTAGTGTGTGACATAATTTAGTGAAGGAAGATAATATTTTAAACCTAATTGATTCATGCAAAGATGGTAAGAGACTCTATTTAAAGATATCTTTTAACTCTTGATCGGTCATGGGGCTAGTCATCTTAGCCAAGATAATCTTATATTGAAGAACATAATCTATGATATATTCATTTGACCTATGTTTCTATTGTGAAACTTGGGCATGTGAAACATTGTCACCAATGTTAATGATGTAATGAGCTAGAAACATGTCAGCTAAATTATTTAATGCATTGATTGATTGATTTAGTAAACTATAGAACCATTGTAAAGCATAATCCTTTAGGCTCCATAAAAAGAGCTTGGTAAATAACCAGTCATTTTGTACATAGTCCAAGGATGATGTGTAAAAATATTTCAAATATGACTTTAGATCACCCTTTCTATTATAAATATTAAGCTTGGGTTGAACAAAACCTTGTGACAAAGGTGTGGAAACAATATGGCATACCCATGGTGTATGCAGTAAAGAAAAAGAGTCCAAAGCCTATGTAGGTCTAGAGTTACCTTTCACAAGATGTATCACCTTGGATTGAAGAGATCTTATCTCTTACACAAGATCTAACACATTAAGAGATAAATATGTACTAACTATAGCTATTGGCATAGAAGAATGTTGATGTTTTATAGGGGGTTTTTGAGACATAATTTCCCCCATAGTTTCATTTAAAATTGGCTGCTCTATAGGAATGGAAAACTCAACTTGTTTAGCCTTTTTGATTTACATGATATATTTTAATATAATAGTATGATCTCAAGGCAATTCCTTGAGTCTTTCTATAAAATTTGGAGGATCAAATCTTTGTTGAGGGTAACTTCATTATCAATAATGGTTGAAAGCAAATTAGTAGTCCATTATGGTGGAACATGAGCATCAGTGTGTACATCATCATTTTTATTCTCATATTACTCATTATCTAAATTATTCTAATTGAAATTGGTGTAATCTAGATGTGTAGAATCTATATCTAAAGTCTGAACTAGTTGTTTATCCATAGTATATGGTCAAGTTGAAGGAATCTGGGTGAATTCAAGAGGGTTGCCACTAAGTCTTGCACTTCATCTTAAAGGAAAATTTGAAATGATCTTAGGTGGCATAAGGAAAATAACTTGGATAATGGTATAAAATATTAAATAGATATAATTTAAACATGGAAATATGCATAAAAAGGATATGAAGGTCACATACATGTAAGATGATATCTCAAGAAGTGAATATGAATTAGTACAAGAAACTATTATTTTGATAATGATATTTTTGAAAAATACTATGGAATTTTGAAAATGAAATTGGATTTTTTGATTTAGATATGCAACTAAAATTTCAAAAAACTATTGGAAAAATCAGTAGGAATTTTACCCTAGGGTTTCTAGGGGTTTTATGCATAAATAAAGTAAGTTAGGTTCACCCAATGATTTAATAATTTTACAAATATTGGGGTTTTATTCTTAAATTAGTTAAAGGGTATATATTTATAAATCATTGAATAATATGTGGCATATAAGCTACTAATTTGTGAAATTTATTGGTAATTAGAAATTTTCTAAAAATAGTAATAAGACGAAGAAAATAAGACTTAGATTAAAATATGTTGATCCGATTGAGACAGGATCTAATATTCACTATGTAGGCCTAAGACACTATCACAAATAAGATTCTAACTTTCATTTTTTGATTGGATGAGAATTGAAATTGGATAGGAATGGCATCAGCTTTGTAGTCCTTATTTGGTGTTGTTTTTCTAAGGATCTGAGCTTTCTTAGTTTTATTCATTAGGTCTATCTGACCCTATCTAAAAATATTTTTCAAGTTTAATCTTGTGTTTCCTTTATCTGAGGAGACTCAACTAAAGTGCTAAGATCAATATGATTGCCATCTATTAAATCATGTATTTTGTATCTCAAACTAATACATCTATTTGTTGTATGGCCTGGTAGCCTATGAAACTTGCAAAATGAATGATAATTATATCCTTATGGAAGAAGATTTATTGGGTTAACTTATCGAATAAGAGGTAGAGATATGATGTTACATTCCAATAATTGATGTAAAATTATGGATGGAAAAACTAGTAGATTAGTAAATGCATGCCAAGGAGGTGATAATAAAACCACACATTGAAGGGGATCTAAAGCTACATTAACTATTAGTTGATTCTGATTCTTATTATCATTGACCTTGACCTTGTATGGGACTTTGTTTTTACTCTCATTAGTTATTTTTGAGATACTTGTGTACTTGATTTTGCCCATTGAAATTAACTTGAATTCTCTTTCCTTTAGTGAGTGACATAATTTAGTGAAGGAAGAGAATATTTTGAACCTAATTGATTCATGCAAAGATGGTAAGAGACTCTATTTGAAGATATATTTTAACTCTTGATTGGTCATGGGGCTAGTCATCTTAGCCAAGATAGTCTTATATTAAAGAACATAATCTGTGAGATGTTCATTTGACCTTTGTTTCTATTGTGAAACTTGGGCATGTGAAACCTTTTCACCAATGTTAATGATGAAATGAGCTAAGAACATGTCGGCTAAATTATTTAATGCATTGACCAATTGATCTAGTAAACTATAGAACCATTGTAAAGCATAATCCTTTAGGCTCCATGGAAAGAGCTTGGTAAGTAACCAATCATTTTGTACATAGTCCAAGGATGATGTGTGAAAATATCTCAAATGTGAATTTTGATCACCCTTTCTATTATAAATATTAATCTTGGGTTGAACAAAACCTTGTGGCAAAGGTGTGGAAACAATATGGCATACCCATGGTGTATGTAGTATAGCAAAAGAGTCCAAAGCCTATGTAGGTCTAGAGTTACCTTGCACAAGATGTAGCACCTTGGATTGAAGAGATCTTATCTTTTACAAAAGGGATACCACATTAAGAGATAAATATGTACTAACTATAGCTATTGGCATAGAATAATGTTGATGTTTTATAAGGGGTTGTTGAGACATAATCTCCCCCATAGTGTCATTTAACTCTCTAGGAATGGAAAACTCAACTTGTTTAGCCTTTTTGATTTACATGAGATATTGTAATATAAGAGTATGATATCAAGGATATTCCCTCAGTCTTTCTATAAAAATTTGAAGGAGCAAATCTTTGTTGAGTGCAAATTAATTATCAATAATGGGTGGAAGCAAGTTAGTAGTCCAATGTGGTGGAACATGAGCATCAGTGTGTACATCATCATTTTTATTCTCATATTAATCATTATCTAAATTATTCTAATTGAAATTGGTGTAATCTAGATGTGTAGAATCTATATCTAAAGTTTGAACTAGTTGTTTATCCATAGTATATGGTCAAGTTGAAGGAATCTGGGTGAATTCAAGTGGGTTGCCACTAAGTCATGCACTTCATCTTAAAGGAATATTTGAAATGATCTTAGGTGGCATAAGGAAAACAACTTTTGTAATGGTAGGAAATATTAAATAGATATAATTTAAACAAAGAATGGAAATATGCATAAAAAGGATATGAAGGTCGCATACATGTAAGGTGATATCTCAAGAAGTGAATATGAATTAGTACAAGAAACTATTATTTTGATAATGATATTTTTGAAAAATACTATGGAATTTTGATAATGAAATTGGATTTTTTGATTTAAATATGCAACTAAAATTTCAAAAAAGTATTGGAAAAATTAGTAGGAATTTTACCCTAGGGGTTTTAGGGGTTTTATGCATAAATAAAGTAAGTCAAGTTCACCCAATGATTTAATAATTTTACAAATATTGGGGTTTTATTCATAAATTAGTTAAAGGGTATAGATTTATAAATCATTAAATAATATGTGGAAATTAATCTACTGATTTGTGAAATTTATTAGTAATTAGATATTTTCTAAAAATAGTAATAAGATGGAGAAAATAAGACTTAGATTAAAATATGTTGATTCAATTGAGATAGGATCTAATATTCACTATATAGGCCTAGGACACTATCACAAATAGGATTTTAACTTTCATTTTTGGATTGGATGAGAATTGAAATTGGATAGGAGTGGTACTAGCTTTGTAGTCCTTATTTGGTGTTGTTGTTCTAAGGATCTGAGCTTTCTTAGTTTTATTCATTAGGTTTATGTGACCCCATCTCTAAGATTTTAGTATTCAAAAGTCTATAAAGCTCCATGTAGAGTACATTTGATCTTCAAAACCCTATCTTTCATTATACTTTGACAAATTTTGAACAAGAGGGGGGGTTAGTGTGTGTAAGATTCACTAGACATGGATCCATACCCCTTATGTGGGCACATTGTTGACATACCAATACTCCAAAGAGGGATCAAGACATATGTAGTTCTCCATTTCAAAGTGCTTGCTGAAATTATGAAATGAGAATGCAAATAAATTCTAAATTAGGTGTGCTTGAGATGACTAGGGACTAGTGTAAGGATTTGAATAAGATAGAAATAGTATTGGATGGCTATATACAAAGAGTAAGGAAATGTGATTGATTAATCTTTCTCTTATTCTTGCTTTCTTTGTGATGTTTTCCAACCCCTCTCCAAATGATATTTGAATGGGCTTTTATAAGGATATATTGGTCATGGGTTGAATGTACTCACATTAGGCCAACAAGGATAAGGATGGGGAATCAAAAGAAATCAATGGTTGGGGCCTAAAATGGACTTGGAAAATAGTGTTGAAAGTGGAAAGGGGTGGAATTGGTGTTATATTCCTAATGCAGTGCTATTATCCTGAGCAGATGGGACCTAGGGGAATTGATTTGTCTTGAAAAGAGGAGTTTGACTTAGCTAAGACCAAGTATTAAAGGCTATAAATAACTAAGAATTAGTGAAAATAATCCTAAGAGGGTCATGAGAGCAGGAAAGAAGGACCTATGGTTTGGATGTCATTAGCCATGCTCAAGTTACCAATTTTTACATTTTATATGACTACACTATGTCATATTCCTACAAAACTGACATCAATTTACCTATAAATTCCCCAAGCTCATTCTAGATCAACATAAGATTTATGGTAGGTTTAGATAGAATAAAATTCACCTTATTTCTAAGGATATAGTGCCTAAATTTATTTACTACCTTAACTAATGCATATGCCTTCTTATTAATCAATGAATAGTTGAATTCAACTTTTTAAAGATTAATACTCATAAAAGCTATTGGGTGATCACACCCATCAACCTTTTAAGTTAAAACTACAGCCATCATATGTTTAGATGAAAAATAATAGAGATAAAATCCCTTTGAAAAGTTAGGACTTATTAGGATTGAATCTTGGCTAATTGCTCCTTTGATCTCATTGAATGCCTTCCTAGATTCTTCATTCCATAAGACCTTGGCATCCTTCTTTAGCATGTTATTTGATGGCTTGACAATCTTTGCAAAGCCAAAAATGAACTTTCTTATAAATTTTATCTTACCAAATCATGATTTTAGCTCTTTTCTATTATTTGGAGGCTCTATTCTAGATATGGCCTCTACTCTTTCAAGATCTATATATATCCCATCTTTAGTTGTGGCATGACCCAACAATTTTCCTTCAATATCAAAAAAGATACTTTTCTTGGGGTTTAAGGAAATTCCATACCTTTTGCATTTCTCAAAGACTTGTTCTAAATGCATAAAGTGATCTTCCCTATTTTTGGAAAAAATGGTTGGATAAAACATATATATAATGATGCACTTACCTACTAGACCTTGGAAGGAATGGTCAATGGACCTTTGAAAACTAGATCCTACATTGATTATCCAAAAAGGAATTCTCTTGTAAGCAAAGGTCACCCATTTGGTTGTGAAGGTTATTTTCATCCTATCTTCCCTATTTACCAACACCTAGTTATAACATAATAAGCCATCAAGAAAATAAATCTTATCTAAACCTAAAACAACGTTAATTACTTGGTTAAGAGAGGGAAGAGGATAGTTATATTTTTTAGATGCTTTATTTAAATTTCTAAAGTCAATGCATAATCTAATCTTACCATTCTTCTTCCTAACTAACACCAAATTAGCCACCTAGGAAGAATTCCTGATGGGAAATACAATTCTAGCATCTAGTAATCTCTTAACATATGTATAGATCATTGGTTCTAAGATAGGGTTCATAAGCCTTTGCATATACCCAAAATGTTTATAATTTTCTTTAAGGGGTATAGTATGGGTGATGACCCTTGGATCAAAGATCTTTAAGTCATCATAAAACCAAGATATAACATCCTTATACCTAGTTAGAAACTATTTGACTCTTTTGTTATCAATATTAGTGAAATATTTTCCCATGCTGACCAATTGGGGTTGAGCTTGGGGGCCAAGATCCATTTCATTTTAGTCCTTCTCGCTTACCTTGGTAATCTTAAAAACCTTAGCTAGTTTATCTTGGTTAAATACCTCTCTAAGGCAATCATGCCTTTGGGAATTTTGTTGTCACTTGGCTAAATGACTTTACCCTTAAACTTGCCTTCTTGGAATACATTTTCATCAGCCTCATCAATGATGTGAGCCTCAAATGCTCTAGAATTGGTCATGAAATCCAATCTCTATTGATCATCACTAAAGACTTGAAAATGGTGTAGATAGAAGAAAATTACACATTCTAGATGTCTAAATGCCTTGGGTCCACTATAGGGCCCACCTAACCCTTATTGAAGCTTAACCCAACCCATGTTAACCTATTCCATGTCACTATTAAAAATGATTATTCACTATGGGACCCACTTCCACTATTCATGGTGACATGGCATGTGACATGGTGGGTGACTTAATAGTGATATGATAAGTAATATGGAAAGTGACATGGATTGAAAGTGAGGTGTCTTGAAGTGGGACATCATACCCCACTTGGGACCCTCATACAAGGTGCCTAATGACATCATTAATCATCACAAGGGTCCCCCTTTTGAAGTACAGTGAATTTCTCCATGAGGGGGCCATCATTCAACATCATCCTTTATATTTATGCATGAAAATAGTATGAAATTATGTGGGGAACCTCCTTAAATACTTACCCTAAAATATAAAAAGGTGATGAAAATTATTTTGGACTCATTTGGGTCCATGTGCATGATCCCCACTCCATTTTAGACTCTTTAGCAAGGTGGGAGACAAACCAACCAAGTGGGATACCTATTATCTAAGTGGGAATCTCACCTCCTTATCTTTAATGGCCACTTATGATCCCACTTGGAAAATGTCATCCAATTTTTTGGGGAACCTCTTTAAGTACATAGCATAAAATAGAAAAAGGTGATGAAAAGTCTTTTGGATTCATTTGGGTCCATATGCATGATGCCTACTCTATTTTGGACTCTTTAGCAAGGTGGGATCCAAACTAACCAAGTGGGGAACCTATTAGATAAGTGGGAATATCACCCCCTTGTCTTTCATGACCGCTTATGATCCCACTTGGAAAAGGGTGCCACATTTCACTATTCCACTCCTTTGGCATGTTTCTTGACATCAAATGTTATAAATCCCCCCTTCTCCACCCATGGTCAAGTTTTTTTTGGGTAAGGTATTCATATTGAAAGTTGTCCATTTTTGGAGGAGGAAACTAATATTATAGAATAATAACATGAAGTAATTAAACTCTACCAAAATTATCACAAAGCATCAACAACAACATTAACTTCATCAACATCTTGAAGCCACTTCTTGAGGTAATATTTGTTTTTATTATTTCATTCCAATTTATTTCTTTCTCTTTGGCCTTCTCTTCTCTTATCCTCTTAATATATTTTAATCTCTTTACCATTTTCCTTTGTCCCTTTATACCTTTTCTATCTTTTTCATCTTCATCTCAATCCGTTTTACCCCTTTGCCTTATTATCCTCTTAACCATTTACCCCCTTCACCTTGTTACCCTCTTAACCACTTATCTCTTTGGCTTATTACCATCTCCCATATGAATTATTACCATGATTTACCCATTTACCCATTTAAAATTACCCCCCACCCCCACCCACCCCCCCAAACAAACTATATTTTTGACCATTATCAAATTACTAAACCAAAACCACAACCTTGCTTTTGACTACATTTTCAGCATTAGCTGATTTTATTTAGTCATTGTTTGAGCAAAGTATTTAACTTATTTTTTTTAATTTTAGTTATTTCTTAATTTTATTTTTATTTTTATGTTATTTAATTCAAGTTATTTCATTTTTATTTATAATTTTAAGTGTCTAAAGTAGGTGGATTGATAGCCTCCTAAAAAGCTTTCGCTTCTAAGACCTAGCTCACGCTAGGCAATCTACCCATCTAATTGTCTAACAAATAAGTGTGTTTAAGTATTTTATTTTTTTTAGGTATTATTCCCTATACAAATAATATTTTTCACAAAGTTTTGACTTCAATGAGCACATGAAACCTAGGTATTCTTCTACAAACATGTTAACTAGTTTATTTCTTTTCAAAGCTAAGAAAAAACAAAAACAAAAATAGATAGAAGCATTTTGGCACACCTTGTGGAACACTTTAATTTTATTGGGTTCATATATGTTTTAGGACATTTAATTTAATTATTAAAATCTCATTTAGTTCCACATTTCATTTCTAAAATTAAATATTCTTTTCTTGTTTTCAAAAACACAAATTTTAGTCCCTTTTTCTTTCTAAAAATTGGAAAATAAAAAAAGAAAATTGTCATTCTTTTTTTTATTGCATTTTTAAAATCAAAATGAGCACTCATCCTAAGATTAGGATTGAATTTTCATGTTGCATTTAGGTGCATTATAGTTTTTTTTGTTTTCATTGAAAAGAAATCAAAATTTTCATTTTGGTTTAAAATTAACTACATACATTGTTTTATTATTTGACTTAGTTCACCTATATTAATTAAAGAAAATAAAATTAATAATAGAACCAAAAATGTTACACAAACCAAACTAATTTAAAAATAAACACATCAAACATTTTTGAGACAAGGCTTGACTAGGATTTCATCACCTTATAGATTGCCTTAACCATTCCCAGTTATCTTGCTTGGATTTAATCACCAAGGAGGTAATAAACTTAGTTCTCTAGCTAAGAATAAGCTTTGGTAATTAGTATATTGGCTAAGCACCCACACTAGCCATGGGATTGTGATATGAGGGGAACAATCCCAAAGTACCAATCCATAATACTTTATCTAATACAAACTTATTTTTGAGCACCTAAACATATCTTAAAACCAAACATAGACTACCTTTCTAGGACCTATTCAAGCCAATTTCCTCTTCATAATTTTTAAGGCATAAGCAAAAAGAGATATAAAAAATAATCTTAGGACTTCATTCACTCTTAGTGAATGAATTATTTGCCTTAAATCTTCTTTGATTACTCTTTGTTTTGAAGTGTGAGAACATATCATTCCTTTCCTATTTTATTGTATGGTTTATATTCACCAATAGTGAAGGGACCTTGAGGAACAAAACTC
Organism: Torreya grandis; assembly: GCA_037957365.1. Classification (NCBI taxonomy): domain Eukaryota; kingdom Viridiplantae; phylum Streptophyta; class Pinopsida; order Cupressales; family Taxaceae; genus Torreya; species Torreya grandis. The sequence continues at coordinate 41,412 of JARHVA010008259.1, read as the reverse complement.
ACCACCAAATCAACCAACCTCTTCCATCTCTGCATCCATGGAATGCATTTCTAAACCCATGGACTTCCCTCACTCTCTGGGAAGTCATACTTAGGTAGTCCTAGGAGATGCAAATTTTTGCACTTTCCTAAACAATAATCATTCAGCCTTACAACATTACCTTATAACTATGTCTTACTAAATCCTAGTTTTGACCCCACCTATAGATACACCTTATGGCATGCCTCTCCACCTCATGAAGAGTACCTCCACTACCATGGTTACTACTCAACCTTTAGTTATCCAAGATTTATAATCAACCAACAAACCCCTTGAAACTACCATTCAAAACCAACCAACCCAAATTACCACTACCCTTATACCTCCTACCAATCACTCCTCCATAATAGGAGTACCTAACTCTAGTGCTACCCATCTTCTTCTATTTACCTCAAATCCATCAATAACTACTCTAATTCAAAGCCTTGTGGTGTCCATACCCTCTACATTACCACCAATTAATATAAGGGTCACCACCCTTCTAATAACCACTAACCCAACTACCACTCCTACCCAATAGGCAACTTTTAGTTATCTTCATAACCTACAAGGGCATATAACCACTACCTAACCTCATAAATCTACCCAACCATCGACATCCACATAAAAATATATATCTTTCACCCAACCATTAGAATCCACATACCAATATGTCGTAACCTCTCAACCTTCTACCCACTATCAACATGTTTTTCAACCACCACCATCGTAATATGCATCCTAAAACCTTTTGGGTGCTCAACCCCAAGCATAGTTCATGAAGATGATCATGGAAAATATGACCCCCTTAGATTAATCTATATCAAGTGATAACAATACCTTATCCTATGACCAAATTTACAATGAGCCTATCCATCCATCCATACCCATTAAGCCATATTCTCCCAAATGGGAACTTCCCAAGTTCTCTACATTTCAAAGCAAGGAGGATCCCCAACAACACCTTAGGGAATTTAGGCATGATTTTTATCTCATCACCTATGATGGTTCCCTTCTTCTCCACACTTTTACAATGTCTTTAGCCATCCTAGCCTTAGATTGGTATAGTGCCTTACCCAAACATTCCATCTTCTCCTTCACCCAACTAGCCTATAACTTCTTGATGCACTTTTCTATCAATATATCCAAGAAAATTTCTATCACCAACCTCTAATTCATTTGAAAATTTGAGGATGAATCTATTTCCAATTTTTTGGCTTGTTGGAGGAACATAATTGACCAACTTTCATTTTTCTTGCCTCAACTTGAATTTATAGAGCTCTTTTCTTGGGTATGTGCCAAATATATCTCATCCACATTAGGTGTTGAATTCTTCCATTCCTTTAATGAATATGTTACCATTAATCATAAAATATAGAACCAAGCCATTGAAGAAATAAATCTTAAACTCAAAAATAAGAAATCAACCTATAAAACCAATGAGGCTTCTTCCTCTAAGTCCAACAACTAGCCCAATACCAACACCAAGACCAAAAGAACCATAAATGCTATTTTCCTCAAATTCATACCTCCACCATCTACTAACCAATAAAATATGAGGAACCAAACATCCAAATCCTATAATTATTCAAACCAAAACCCAGAGAACCAAACTTGGAGGAACTAGAAGCAATTAACTTCACTTGGGGAACCCTATCCTTCTATTTTGGAAAAGTTATTAAAAGCTAATATCATCCAACTTCCACTAAGTAAAACACCCCAATAGTTTGATGATTCTCACCTCATATTGGGTTGGTATAATAAGAGTGACCATTATTCCTTTCAATGAGTCATAGGACATGATACCAATAGGTGAAATACCTTCAAACACCTTATCCAATCCCTCATTGACAAGGGGGAGCTTACATTAGACAAACCTAATGCACCACTCAACCAAGCCCTTGACATATTTAAGAAACCTTTTCCAAACCATGATCTTAGTAAAAATGAGAGTAACAATTTTGAGTGATCTCTTGATACCCATACCATTAACATAGTTCTTAACACACTCACTAATAAAGAACCTGATCACCAATCTACCCATCCATCTCTACTTATTGAAGTAACAAAGTTACCTTCTACCATTTTGGAAACCCAAAATAAGGAGGTACCTCTCCCTCCTTCCTCATTCATTAAGGTAGTAGAATCACCAACTTCCCATTTAACTGGCACACTAAACCACACACCCATATTACCTTCCTCACCAATTACTGTGCAGCTCTCCCCTCCCATAGAAATCATTCCTAAGAAGGAAATGCCCAAGTCTACTCTTCCCATAGAAGGTCAATCTATCCCAGCCTTTCATCCTTTGATTGAGGAAGAGGATAAGGCTACCATACCTATATCTCCACCTAGTGGATTATCTTTTAGATCCACCATTCATGGAATCAAACCATTCTCAAAGCTAGTGCAAAAATTATAATTTATCCCCAACCCTGACATGGATCAATCCACCTTTTAGAAATAATTAAGTCTCCCTTATGTTACCAAACCAAGACCTCTAATCCCTTCTTTGGTGGAAAACCCTATTAATTATAGTAAATAACTAATCAAAACCTCCACCCAACCAACCAAAACCTCCACCAAACTAACCAAGCCTCAACCACCTAAGCCAACCGAGACCCTATCAACTAAAACCCATTCAAAACAAATAACTAAATCAACCAAAGAGTTAAAACCACCCAAAATCCCAAAGCCTCAAATTTTACCTCCCTCAACCTTACCCTCCATTTTGGGTCCTCGTCCCTTTACCTTGAGCATAAATTCCATTATTTTTACCAAAACCCCACCACCTCTATTGGTTACACCTTCATACTCGTTTCCTAATACACCTCTTTTTACTACACTAGCAATATCTAATTTACCTAACTTTCCATCCTCTACCTTTAACTTGTCAACCATCTTACCTAGAATAAAACCATCAACCAAGCGTACCACCTTACCTAATACACCTATCACCAACCCTACTTCCAAACAACCTTCTACCTCAACACACAAAATAAGAACCACTAAAGCTTTACCACCATTAACTGAGTTTTACCTAACCATTGTCCAATGATCAATAAAAAATTCTTCCTTGAGCTTACCACCCATCAAACCCTTCAACCCTCACATCCCAAACCATCATGGTTTAATAATAATTTGACTTGTTTATACCATAGAACACCTATCCATGATACAAATAATTTCAAAGCTCTCCAAACTCTCATCCACCATCTTTACAATGAGGATGATATATTAATATATTAACATCCTAGTCACCCATACCAACCTAAGAAACAAACATACCTACCCAATACTTACCCACACCTCCACCCTCACCTAAAAATGAATATGAATGTGACCACTCTATTTCCTCACCCTCTCCTTCTATCCATACTATCAACATGGTCACTAGATCCTAATAGAAAGATAAAGGGAAGGCTAAGGTGTTAATTCCTTGAAATTACCCCCCTTTAAACTCCCAAGAAAACCACACCAACCATATCTATCTTGAAACAAACCTAAGGTGTTTATCTTAGGTAGCCCTCAATCTAACCCTTCACAATCTAAACCATATGAAATATCTATCTGGAAAGATATCCTTAAGGAGCTTCACAAGACTCTAGAAAAAATGAGATTGTATGAGTTGATTTATACTTCTCCCCATCACCACTAAGAACTCATAGAATCCTTGAAGTCCATTGAGGTATAACCCAATGACCCTCAACCTCTAGCCACATTTGTTGGTGCCCTTAAAACTTCCAACCTTGTCACCTTTAAGAATTTAGAAATACCTTCCATCCACCTTGGGAACCTAGATCCCCCAATCTTTATTACCACTTACATCAACCAAACCCATGTCAAAATGGTGATGATTGATGGGAGAGATAACATTAACATTATATCCTCTCATGATTATAACCAACTCAACTTACTAGACAATATCATGTCAAAACCCACAATGGTCCTCTAATCTTTTAATGACACTATGGCCACTACCTTGGGAACTGTTATCCTTCATATCTATGTAAGACCTCACACACTCCCTAAAATATTATATGTTATGGAGGGATAATTATAATATAACATCTTATTGGGATGACTATGGATTCTCTCCATGGAATATGTTCCCTCTACCCTCCATCAATGCATTAAATTTGACCATGAGGACTAGGTCATCAATATCCAAGTAGACCCAAATCCTTTCTCAACATGAAAAATCACCTATTACCCCAATGATGTCCTCATACACCCATCCAACACACCTTCAGTAGTTACACCCCAAACACTAACCATTGATGAAACATCAACTAGCTAATCCATCCCTTCTTCACAGATCCCCATAGAAGAGCCCTTGGGATCTCTGTTATAATGATTCTCATTAGGGGAGTATCACCTTCTAGCATTGGATGCTTTCCCTAATCCTCAAGAGTATGGAAACCTCAAACATGACCCTTCATACAACCTTAACATTGAAATCATCATCCCTTTTGATCCCCCCAACTATCAAACAAACTTCATCTATGGGGGACTTAATTGACCACTTCTTTTTCCCACCACTACCTCTTCCATCCAACCATTTACCTCTAACTTTTCCTACCTTGGCAAACCAACATTTACTAAATTATACCTTCATAGTTTTGATTGGAATGGATTTGGCCTTGGCCAATATTAACAAGGACATCATGAGTTACCTTCAATCAAAAACCAAAAACCTCATGAGTCATTTTTCCTTTGGTTTGTACCACCTGAAAAACCCACAAATTCATCCAAACCTATTGACACCATAGAGGAAGATACCCCATCCTCACCAACCCAACATCCCTCAAAGTCTGAGTATTTTGACATCATCCCCCCTAATTTTTTTTATTCAATAATGTTAGTTTGGTCCCTATAATCTATCAAAAGGGTATCCAAACTAAAATCTTCCTTTCATTCATCCTAAAATGGTAGAAAATGATTCACCTACCATCAACACCATCTAACATCAAGATGATGATTCTATCATCACCTACCTTAGTACCCTAAATTATTCAATCCATAAATCCCTTCCTCTTGAAACCTTGACCATGTTGAATTAATCCAACACAAATATCAACATGGGAACTTTGAATAGTCCTCGTATTATCAAATTGGGCCAATCACTAAATGCCAAAGAACTTCAGGACTTTTCCTCTTTCCTCCAAGACTGTAGCATAGAATTTACCTGGTCTTATAATGATATTCCTAAGATTGACCCCACCATTGCTACCCATAACATAGTCATTCATCATGATGCCAATCTTATTAAAAAAACTACAATACATGCATCCTCACATAGCCCTTCTCGTCAAAGAATAGCTTCAACATCTCCTATCTATAAACTTCATTCAACCCATTGACTACCCCCAATGGGTCTCGAATATCATCCCTATCACCAAAGCCACTAGGGGTTAATTTATTTGTGTGGAATTTAATGATCTTAACCTCACCTACCCTAAGAATGACTTTCCTCTACCTAGTATTGACCAGCTTGTTTATCTTATAGCTAGCCATGAGATTTTATCTCTCATGGATAGGTTTTTGGGTTACAATCAAATCTTGATTGCTCTTAAAGATCAGCATAAAACCACCTTTACCACCCCTTGGGGAGATTTTTGCTATAGAGTCATGCCTTTTACGTTAAATAATGCTAGTAAAACCTACCAATGAGCTATGACCTACATCTTCCATGACCTCATCCACACCATTGTAGAGGAATATGTAGATGATCTCTTAGAAAAATCCAAATATCACAAAGATCATCTAAGAGTTCTTGGCATTATCTTTAAATTTCTAATCCATTTCTATGTCAAACTCAACCCTAAGAAATGTGTTTTTATGGTCTTTTTAGGAAAGCTTCTTCACTTTATCATCTCCCTTCAAAGAATTGAGGTAGACCTTGCCAACGTCAAATCAATCTTGGAGATGCCTCCTCCTACCAACCTTATAAAACTTTGTAGCCTACAGGGAAAGCTTCAATCCATTCGTTATTTCATTTCCTAGCTTTTAGACTAGTACCAACCTTTCTATCACCTTTTGAAGAAGGATGCCTCTTTTAAATGTAATAACAATTGTCAAAAACCTTTGAATCACTTAGACAATACCTTTTATCACCACCTATCCTCACCCCTCCTAAGGATGACCACCCCTTTTACATATATATCTCTACCACTGACAATTCCCTAGGGGAAATGTTGGCTCGCTGAGATGAACAACACATAGAATAAGCCATTTACTACATTAGCCACATGCTTGTAGAATATGAAACTCGATATACCCATAACAATAAAATTTTCTTATCCTTGACTTTCATTTCCACCAAAATCTACCACTACCTTCTTAACCATAAAACCTATGTCATAACCAACACTAACCCACTCAAGTACATGCATTCCAAGCCATACCAAAATTGACATATGGCCAAGTGGTTTATGCTCTTAGCAGATTTTGATCTTGAGTTCCTTAACCAAAACTCAATTAAATGGCAAGTCATTGTCAACTAATTGGTAAAAGAACCTTTGATAAATCACCAACCTCCTCCTCTTGAATTTCCAAATGAATCCATCACTACTCTTTCCCAAGAGGACATAACCTACAAAATGACTATATTCTTCGATGGGTCAAATTGAAAACATGGTGGGGGAGTTGGTATCATCTTTATCCCCTTTCATAGTGAACCCCTTCATCTATCCTTAAAACTTGATTTTGAATGCATAAACAATATGGCTAAGTATGAAGCCCTAGTCATAGGTCTCTAAACCACTCTAGCCTTTGGAATTAAGATAATCAATGTCTTTGGTTATTCCTAGCTTGTGGTCAATTAGGTCAATGGCTCCTATAAATGTAAGAATGATTTCTTACAAAAATACAAAATTTTAGTTGACAAAATCTTAGCTTCATTTGAATGTTACCTAGTCCAATCTATTCCCTGATTTACCAATAAATTTATCGATACAATGGATTACCTTGATTCCTATATCCCTTCTTAGCCTTCGAATTTAAAAATATTTATCACCATTCATCATTTTACCACACATTTTTATAGCCAATCTGACCTCCCTACCATTTTTAGTGTGGATGAATCCCCATCTGACATTTAGTATGACCAAACTTTTAACTACCTCAACCTAGGCATCATTCCTCCCAACCTATCTAAGAATGCCTAATTAACCTTTATTCAGATTACCTCTCATTATACCATACTACAAGGAATCCTTTACAAACATGGTTTTGATAGTCTCCTTCTTCATTGCCTACATAGCCATGAAGCTTCACATATCATTAAGGAAATGCATGATGGGATATAAGGGGGACACTTTAGCAGTCTATAAATCACTAAGCATATCCTTTACCTTGGCTACTATTGGCCCACCCTCAACCAAGACTATTATGATTATGTAAAAAAGTATGTTAAATGTCAACAACAAACTGATTTACATCACGCACTAGCCAATGGCCTCCAAGTATATAAAGACTTTTGGCTTTTCTCATAATGGGGTTTTCATCTCATTATGGAAATCAACCCCCATTCTTCATATCCATATAGATCCATCATCATAGCCATTGAATATTTCACCAAGTGGGTAGAATCTATTCCTCTTACCTTGACCAAAGTGGAGAAGATTATTGATTTTATCAACCATCATATCATCTTTCACTTTCATGTTCCTCATAAGATCATCACCAATAATGGCAAATATTTAAAAGATAAGCAAGTCCAAGGTCTATGTGATGCATTTGGCATCAATTTAAGATTTTCCTCACCTTACCATCCATAACTAAATGGATAGGCAAAATCCTTTAACAAAATCCTTAAAAAAATACTAACCATTGTAGTCAATGCTTCAAGTCAGGATTGGCACTTGCACATCCAATTCATGTTATGGTCCTATTGTACTAATATTTTAACCTCTATGGGTGATACCCCTTTCTTTACAGTCTTTTGAGTAGAGGAAGTATTATATCTTGAAGTCTAAATGTATTCTCTTTGCATATATTTACAAGATATTATGTCTAAAGAAGATTATTATCAACACTATTTAGCTCAACTTGAGCTACTTAATGAGTGTCATTTAATAGCCCTCACCCACCTCCATCCATATCTATCAAGATCATATCAATCATGCCTATAATAAGTACCTCAAATTATGAGACTTAAATATTATATACCTCATCCTAAAGGAAAACCAACATATGACCAAAATGGAGAAAAGTAAATGAATAAAGTTTGTTCTTAATTGGATTGGACCCTACATCATTACCCATAAGTATGGATCATGAGATTATCATTTGTCCTCTCTCAAAGGCAAAACAAAACATGAGCCTATCAATGCTTCAAATTTTTATCCATTTTTTTTGTTAAATAAGGATCAAGCTCACTCATTTTATCTAACTTAAGCTCATTCCTTGATTACAAGATTTTAACATTCACTCGTATTCCTCCTCTCCTTTTGAGGATAATTGATTACAACATATAACCATGTGATTAACCATCATAGTCATATCCTAATCCTAAATATGGGTACCATGTCTCTACCCATAACATGGTTATCATGGATACTTTTCCTCTCTAACAAGATGGAATCCCATGGTCATTGCCTCTCAAAACCATGCCTCTTCACATATAATTAACCTTATTTTGTTAAATTATTTTCCTCATAATGATAAACCTCTAAACCTGATTATAATTGTCCATGTCTAAAAACATCACATCCAAAAACAATTTGGATACCAAAATATTACTTGGGTTAATATCTTAAGCATTAAAAATTGCTCCCTTAAAGGACAACTACCTAAAAATAAAATAATAATTTCCAAATATAAGGTAGACTTCTCCCTTGAAAGATAGCTATCAAAGAGCATTAAACAAATCTAATAATCTTAGACCACTCCCTTGAAGGATGGCTAAGTTAATAGAGTAATTTTTTGGAAGCTTCTCTCATCAATAAGCTTCCCATATATAATAATAAAGCAGAAGACCCACTACCAAAATCAAAATTAAAAAAATAATAATCTAAAGCCACAATCAGCTCTCAAACAACATAATAAGGTGGAAGTCACAATTAGATTTCACATGTATACTTCTTACATTGATCAATCTACATCTAGCATACAACATGGACTTATTTGTTATCATTCTTGGATCACTAATAAAAAGGGAAAACTAACCCACATAAGGTTACCATACATATTACCCATTATCCTTCACACCACCTATCACCCATCTTCCCTTTATGCTATCTTTAAATTAGGGGATTTAGAGCTTACTCAACACACTATGATCAAGAAAATTATTTTATCAACCAATGCATGATAATACAAAGCATTCAAAAGGCTTATGATCCTTAAGCCAATCCAACATTGCAATATGTTTTGTTTTGTCCTTGTCAAAAAACATGTATTATACCTCATTTATTATTCTCTTATCATTGAGTCATGTATTTTATTATACCCATGTCTCATGATTTTTCATGTAGTATAGTTATCTAACCTAATTATTTGATACCACTATCATCTATCAAATCATCATAAACCTAACCATAAATATTTTCAAAACAACATTAAAATCAAATCCCTATTTATGATCAATCAACCCATCTTTTGGAGATACCTTTCTCTACAACCTCAACCCATCTTTGGTGCACACCCTTTCTCTCTAAACCTTCAACAAAACTAGACCATGTGGTCCATCAAATTGGGGAAAACCATTTGAGCCCCATTATCCAACCCTTGTTAAACTACATTTGACTAATGTCCATGGACTATGTAGGCACTACTTGACTTCTAAGGGTAGTTTGGCCACTAAAAACTAATTACCCTTCACTTTATCTTCTCATTAATTTCCATTTCTAATAGTGCCCTCTTGCTTAGGGCATCCTATGTTAGGAAAACTTTGGATGATTCTTATAATCCTTGTATTTTAACATCATTTAATAATTCCTCTTTTTTTTTCCCCATTACTAGGAGAAATACATTGGCCTGAGTTCTTTCTGGACTATATAGGCAATGCTCAGTTACTAAGGTCAACTTGGTTGCATCCTTTATTTTATTTACCCTTCTCACCTAACATCTTTCCCTCCACTTCTCTACCTATCTCTTCACCACCTCCCTCCCTTTAGCTTGTCAATCTCTTTTAACCACTTTTCTAGCTTATCAATCTCTTTTAACACAAGGATTGATAGCCTTCCTCATTGACCCCTCTTATCTCCCATAAAGCCACCATCTACTCTACTTCATTGGCCTCCCCATCACCTTTCCTTGTGCATGATTTATGGCTTTATTCCCCACCCACTTTTCATGTTTTTTGTCCTTCTCTCTACTTCTTACAAACCTTTACCTTTATCCCCTTTGTCTTATTCCACCATCCTCATCCTTTCCCCTTGCCCTTGGCAACCTATCATACCCTCTTCCTCACTCTCTTTTCCTCACCTATTCCACATCATCTTGTACCTTTTACACACTTTTTTTTTGTTATATTATTCTTTTGCATCCCCCACTTTTTCTTTTTGTATGCCACCATTCTCTATCAATTTTCCTCTTCTTGCCTTTTCCATTCTTCTTTTTTCCTCCACAACTAGCTTATAACTAGGTATTTATCCTTTGAGAAGCCTTCCATAATTTCCCTTTTATTCTTATTTGTTCTTGCCTTTTACACTTTGAATTCCCCTTTTCCTCTTTCCATATTGGTACTCACTTATCTTTTGCATATGTGTTAGTGTCCATGCTTTATATCCCTGTTTCATTGTTCTTATTATCATCCCTGATCTTCATACCTTATTTTCATCTCATTCCCTTTCATTGTGTTCCCCTATTTCTTCACCACCTCACCACTTTTTTATCTTTTCAATCTCTTCTAATCACCCATTCAACTTGTCAATCTCTTATAACAAGCTAATTTAAACATACCTTATCTCTTTAGCTTCTTATCCACCCATACTTTTCTTCCCCTCATTTTTCTTAACCCCTTTCATATTTTCCATCCCATTCTCATCTCCAACACCACCATTTTATTTTCTGCATTGTTCCTCTCCTTACCTATCATCATCCATGCTTACTTGGTCACATCATCACCTATTTTTTCACTCTCTTTCCATCCTTTTGTGTGTCCTCATTTCACTCCTTTTTCCTCCTATTTTCTTTTCTTCTGTGTGTTCCTTATTTTTCATTCTCATCACCAAATTATTTTCTCTTTGGTCTCTTTTAGACCTCTTTTCAATTCTATCATGGCTTTCCATATTTATCATACTCCCCTTACCATTCATGATTGTTACACTTCTCTCCCCATCCTTTTCAATTCTCCAATCTATCATTTTTAGTACATTCCTCAAACTCCCATCTTCTACCTTTTATTTTTCTTCTCTTTTCTCTATTTCATTTCATTTTTCTCATCTCCCTTGATGACATTCCTTATTATTCTTGACCTTCATTTTTTTCCTCCATATCCATGGTTAGTTCCTTCCATCCTTCACCATCTTCATCTTTATCTGTGACCTTCTTGTCTTCTCTACCTATTAATTCATCCATATATTGGTCCACCTTGACCTCATCCCTTGTTGGATATACTTTATGTTCTACCATTGGCACTCTAGCTTCTCACTCATTAGAGTGTGGTCACTAGTTGTATTACTTATATATGCATATAAATGTTTTCTTCCTCATGTCCTCTAATCTCTTTCTTTAATGTAAGAAATATTTTCAAATTCACTACTTTAGGGCATCTATTTCTTCCTTTAGTGTCTTTGTTTGTTATGAATGGGTCCTCCTTTTGTACCTCTCTAACTACTCCCTTTTCCTTATCCATCACCTCTTCCCCCTTTAAACCCTCTACACATTTTGAGTGTACTTGATAGAGTGTGATCAACACACATTTTTTTATATCCTTCAAAGCATGCTCATGTGACCATTCATAGGGCTTATGTTCATTAAGCCAATCCCACTTCGGGTCTAGTTTTCATCCTTTTCAAATAAGAAACATCATACCTTCTTCTTATCCTAATGTGATTGGTTGATATTCTCATTATGACATTTGTATATTGATTATATTATTCACTTTACCATTATAGTGTTGTTAATTACCTTACCTCATCTGCTTTACCTTAAGTAAGATTACAAAAACCATAACCATAATAATCATAGCCATAACCATAACATTCATGAGTACCCACATAATCTTAAGCATAATAACATTCAAGAAACAAAATATAACACATTTTGTACATGTTTATAGAAAACTATGCAATATTTTATTTAGGGTGTGAGGAGTCACATGACACATATAAAGTTATCAAACTATACATGCCTCACCTAAGGCATCTACATACATTATTTTCCTGCCTAAGCATTAGGTCAATTATCTAGTGACTCTAGATTTTTATTCAACCATCCTTCTACTTGATTTCTCCTTGAACTAACATCTATAATATTCCCTATATCAACAATCATCAGAGGCCATACTCTATTCTCCTCTTTCACATTCATCCCCACAGGGTAAGAGTCATATTTTACTCTAGGTCTTTTACCTTTCTCAACTATCATACCTATTACATCCCTCTGCTTTGACTTTTTTGCTTGTACAAGTTCCCCCTCTTATTTCCTTAGTGAATATCCCCATAGATAGTGAAGGATCCCTCCATACATAGGTTAATGGTCATGTTCCCTAGCCCTACATCTTGTGCAGTGAAATACTCACCTTCTTCACTACTGAAGAGGTAAGAATTAAAGCTTAACCTCAAGCTATAGGTGCCTTTCCTCTTGTTATTAGTTTAATAAAACTTCCATTATTAAAGTTACATGGTGTAATATCTACTAGATATGTACATTCACCATATTGATTATTTTAGGTCATGTGGGTTACTTATTGTCTTTGCCATTATTCCCATTGTTCACCATCTTCAACTTTATGTAGTTCTCTACACTATATGTAACCTACAAAACCAAATAACTTAATGATAGATATTCATCCTTAGCATGATTATTTAAATATAATACTTGACCATTCTCTCTTGTTGACATGATTATCCATTCCATTGACAAGAAGGGTCCTATGACATCATTGATTCCCTTGAATAGTCTTCCCACTTGAAACGGTCATGTCTACTTACCTTTTGTGAAGAAACGTAGCCCTTGATCCAACTTGTCATCTTAATAAAGTCATTATGTGTTGTCATAATGTATTTTTATTTCCCTTATCATTCGATCCAAATTTTATGTCTTTTCTTGATTTGTCATCTTGCGGTCCTTGTGGGCCTCATGGTCATTTCTGTCATTTTCACCTTTGCCCTGGTTGATGTAAATTATCTTTTAGCCATGGGCTATTATAATGGTCACACCTTAAAAACTACCACTATTTTTGGTGGTGATAACTTCCAAATACTTGCCATTATAATCCCATTATTCCATGTCCTAAACTTATGCTTTTCAAACATTGAAGTATTTTCTTTGGTGCCACCTAATGAATCATCCATCATAGGTGAATGGCCCTCTTATCTGGCTATATAACCAATATCTTGGACCACATATCTTCCTACTAGTAGTGCCTCTTCTAAGTAGAACCCAAAGTCATTAGTTCTAAGGTAATAAGATATAATATGCAAACATGGACACCCTTTTCCCATACTAGCTATGAAACTCTTGAGTAAAGCATAGTCCATCCTCCATCTCTCACCATGCTACTAATTATCTACCTCATATAATCTACTTAGCCATCAAAGAAATTATTTTCAATTCATCACTTTGCTACTACCCCTATAACTTAGCTCATAGTGATGATGAACTTTAACTAATAAGACTATGAAGATCTTAATAGATAGCCATCTCCTAAAAATTGGCTTGTAGTGATAAATGTCATCACTATGATTATACCCTCACATAATTTTAGAAGGTGTAACCTCCTCATAAAGGCACCAATTTTTGGCTTAGCTCCATCACAAGACATTTGTGGTGCTTAGCTTTTTATTACTCACTTATTTATCCTACCTTGCCCATCTATGTTTTATCCTCCTAATGCATGTGGGATTATTATGGTGATTATTCACCAATCTACACCATGACACCTCACTATTACCAAACTATTGACCCAAACCTAACCATGTGGTATATCACATTGGGGTAACCCATTTGAACTCCACTAGAGAAATACATAAGGCCTGAAGTTATTTTGGATATTTTGTCCATAGAACTATGTAGGTAGCATCCATTTGGCTTAGTGCATTTGGAGTCAGCTCAACCATCCCTACCAACCAATTCCCACCCATTCACTTTTCTCCAACTTAATGTTGGCTATTTTAACCTGAACTATTGCATATTTTTGTGACAACCTTGCCTTGGTCCTTTTGACCACACTAAAAAATCTTTCCATGTTGAACATTTGAATTTGCACCACCTAGTGCATGCCTAGACCATATATGTTTTTCAAAGGAGCACTTCTAAATTTGAATACCAAAAAAAACATCAACCGTATATAAGAGACTAATAAGTGTGCCCAACCATAGTTGCAGTCATATGGTATATTGGTCACTTGTCTCTTAGAATTTGACCCTTATTTTACCAACATTTGCAAATTTCATTTATGTGTGATCTTGGCTATCACACTTAGTCTCATTTTGTGTGAACATTTGAATTTCAAATGTCCAACCCTTTCTTTTGTACCAACCTCTTATCAAACTTGTACTCAATTATACTTTTTCTCATCGACTCATGATTTGAGGGGGACCACTCCTCCCATACTTGGGGAATCTTGACCTTCAACCATGTAATCCATTTTTGTATTACATCTTATTAATTCAAAACTGCATAACAAAAAAGGGCAAAGTGTAAACACTAAAAAACTTCTCATTTGCAATTCTAGATGTTTAAATACCTTGGGACCAAACTAAAGCCCACCTAACCCTTCTTGACCCTTAACCCAACCCCTCTTAACCTATTCCAAGTCACTATTTAAAATCACTATTTACTATGGGACCCACTATCACTGTTCATGGTGACATTATAGTTTAATTAACAATGATATGGCAAGTGACATGGCTTAAAAGTGACGTGGCTTAAAGTTGGACATCATACCCCACTTTGAACCCTCGTCTAAGGTGCCTAATGACATCATTAAGCATCACAAGGGTCCCCCTTTTGAAGTATGGTGAATTTCTCCATGAGGGGGCCATAATTCAACATCATCCTTTGTATTCATGCATGAAAATAGTACCAAAGTATGTGGGGAACCTCCTTAAATACTTACCATAAAATATAAAAAGGTGATGAAAATTATTTTGGATTCATTTGGGTCCATGTGCATGATCATTACTCCATTTTAGACTCTTTAGCAAGGTGGGAGACAAACCAACCAAGTGGGATACCTATTATCTAAGTGGGAATCTCACCTCCTTGTCTTTAATGACCACTTATGATCCCAATTGGAAAATGACACCCAATTTTTTGGGGCACCTCCTTAATTACTTAGCATAAAATATAAAAAGGTGATGAAAAATATTTTGGATTCATTTGGGTCCATATGCATGATGCCTACTCTATTTTGGACTCTTTAGCAAGGTGGGATATAAACCAACCAAGTGGGGAACCTATTAGATAAGTGAGAATATCACACCTTTGTCTTTCATGACCACTTATGAGCCCACTTGGAAAAGGGTGCCACATTTCACTATTCCACTCCTTTGGCATGTTTTTTGACATCAAATGCTATAAATCCCCCCTTCTCCTTCACCCATGGTCAAGATGATTTTTGGTTAAGGAATTCATCTTGTAGGTTGTCTAATTTTGGAAGAGGCCACTCATATTATATAATAATATCATGAAGCAAAGAAACTCTATCAAAATCATCACAAAGCATCAAAAACAACATCAACTTAATCAACATCTTCAAGCTACTTCTTGAGGTAATATTTGCTTTTATTATTGCATTCCAATTTATTTCTTTCCCTTTGGCATTTTCTTCTCTTATCCTATTAATATATTTGACTCCCTTTACCATTTTACTTTGTCCCCTTATACCTTTACTATATTTTTCATCTTCATCTCAATCCTTTTTACCCCTTTGCCTTATTGTCCTCTTAAACATTTATCCCCTTCACCATTTTACCCTCTTAACAATTTATCTCTTTGGATTCTTACCATCTCCCCTTTGCCTTCCTACCATCATCTACCCATTTACCACCCCCAACCAAACTATCCTTTTGACCCTTATCAAATTACCAAACTAAAACCACAACCTTGCTTTTGATTAAATCTTCAACATTAGTTGTTTTTATTTAGTCATTATTTTAGCAAAGCATTTAATTTCTTTGTTTTAATTTTAGTTATTTGGTGTTATTTAATATTTTTAATCTTAGTTTTATATTATTTAATGCAAGTTATTTAATTATTATTTATAAGCTTAAGTGTCTAAAGTAGGTGGATTGATAGCCTCATAGAAAGATTTTGCTTCTAGGACCTAGCTGATGCTAGGTAATCCACCCATCTACTTATCTAAAAAACAAGTGTGTTTAAGTGTTTAATTATTTGTAGGCATTCTTCCCTATCCAAATAAGAGGTATTATCAACTTGGTTCTCTTCTCTTGGGATGGAGACAATGATAAAAGCATCAAAAGACTTAATTAGATCTTAGACCCTAAACTTATACCTCTTAAGGTATGAGAGTTTACATTGATATTTGCTTCTCACTTGGTTAACCACTAGTTCTAAGTCACCATAGACTAGTAGTTATTTGACCTTATTTTTTATAACAAATTGTAAACCTAAGAAATGGGCCTTATATTCAACAATATTTTTAGTGAAATGGAATTAGAGCCTATAAGATACATGATATCTCGTACCAATAGGATCAGTTAGGACAACACCAACTCTAGATCTATCCTTACACCTAGCACCATTAAAATGTAACTTCCATAGTCTAGAAACAACATAATTACTTTTATGATCCCATACCTTGGTAGTCTCTAGGGTATAAAACCTTATGATTGAGTCAATTATGTTAACTCTTTAAATGAAAACATTTTACTTAGTGATCATGTGTTTCATCCTTGGCTCTCTCTCTCAACCTTGATCTGATTTGGCACTCCCTTCCACGATAGCCACAAATGTGAGTAATTTGTGGACATGTAGCTTTTTAAAGCCTTGGTCCATTACCTAATTAATAAGATCCCATAAACATTAGGAATATCAATAGCTTGAATATCAATAGACTAATACACGCTAGGCTTAGAAGCTAATTGCATATGAACATTTAAAAGTTACCTAATTACCTTGACTTTAGATCTGTCTAACTAAGTTACAACTCTATCAGACTTAATAAGGGTCAAGCCAAGTTATTTGTAGATACCAACTGGCATGATATTGGTAGATGCTCTAGAATATAATAAGAAATTATATGAATTCTTACCAAACATCTTGACTATGAGCAAAAAAGGAGGAGACTTTGCCTAAGCTTTATGTATAGTCAAATTAGCATTGTCAACCCTAGGTGGTTTATTGGGTTTATTTGATAATGATTCCATCAAGAAGTCCCTTTATTTTATAATCTATGTCAATTCATGCAATGTGATGTTATATTTTATCTTCTTAATATATTTAACTATATTATATCTAGTTTTATTTGAAGAACCAAAAATATCAACATTAGGTTTAGAGATGTTCCTTTTGGGTGGTTCTATATCATTTCTTGAAAAAGTGTCCAGAGGAGTTCTAAAGTTATTTGGAGGCTTTGAGGTAATCAAGGGATACCTCTTATCTCTATTCCTCAAGGGATAAGTCTTCTTCAAGAATTTTTGGAAGGCCTAGATCTCTTTAAGGACATCTTTAGGTTCATTCTCCTTTTGAAAATGGAAATCAAAATTCTCCATCATAAAGACTTGATTAGATGATTTTGATCTAGAGGTACTTGTAACACTATCCTTGTTAGGGATCAATTCAAATGTATCCAACTCTTCTTGAAAATCTTCAAAATATTAACAAAACTATATATAATCAATCTCACCATGCTTGGCTATACAATGCACTCTATAATAATCAATCAAAGTAATATTAGTAAGATTAATGTCCATAGTCTTATTTCTAGAATATGGTTCATTATTCTTATTGTTATGGAAATTATCAATTTGAAACCTATTGTTTGGCCTATTAAACCTTTGAAATGAGAAGTTCCTACCAAAGATTTATCTAGTATTTCCTACTTGTTTATAAAACAAAAGGAAGTTAGTTCTTAATTTTTTGGACCATTTTCAAGATAAAGTCATTCTCATTCTTGGGGGTTTTAAAATTATGCACCTAGTTATTGTTAGTACCAACAGATGTTACTAAAGCTATTTGATCATTTAAATTGAATCCATTATTAGGATGACTCAATAATTCTAAGTTCTAATTAGGAGTAACATGACTCAAGGGCAATTGATTTAGATTTGGGAGTTGGTTCAAGGCTATAGTATTTTGGTCATTATTGGGGGAGATGTTCAGAATGGGCATATATGGGTTGACATTTAGGATAGAGTAGGCCATTTATCCCTTGGGATGAATTTGATCATTGATAATCACTACCTCAAAAGAAGCCTTAGATAATTAAGTTATATCTATAATAGATCTCTTCAAAAATATAGAGGTCATGGGATCTACTATATCCTTGTAAATTTCTAGAGCTAAAACATCATCAAATTTATAAGGTTTTATAGTCTTGCTATTATTTTTTTGAAACCTAGAATTAAAGGACATTAGGAGCTCTCTTTCATTCCTCCTAATGGTGGTAAAATAATGGTATATGAGACATGGACTAATAATTTTACCAAACTGTTCTATGAAAACATTAGTAAAACCATCCTAGTTATTAATATAACTGTCAAGAAAATTTAAAAACCATTCATAAGAAACATATTTAAATGTAAATGGAAATAATATGAATTATACATATTTATGTACAATATTAAGAAACCTAAAATTAGATTTAAAATATTTAATGTGCTCTTTAGTAGTTACAATACCAGTTGGACTAAATGTTGGCAAGTACTTTTCAAGGTTACATAAAAGATCATGTACCAGACTTGGTATGTTGATTGAAGAGTCTCCAAACCAGCCATACCTAGATGAAGGTTGAAGGAAAAGGTACCTTGAAGAGGTGAAGCTGGAAAATATTTGGATCTCTTGCATCTACCTTTATCACCCTAGATCTTCTATGAACCTTAAGTTCAAGCAAAGGTTCTCTCTGAGTGTGATCTAGTTAAAATCCTTGGTAATTTAATCTTGAAGATTGAGGATGCTACTTGAAATATGATGTATCAAGTTAATATTTATAAATAATAAGGATTAAACCTACACATTAATCTCATGTTTTAAAGATTGTGTAAAGAATAGGAAGGGGTGTAAACCTTTGACTAAGCTAGCTCAAAGCTATGTCCAATTATGCAAATATGGTCTATCTTTATATGTCTAAGGTAAAATAAACTCATATCTATAAAATTTATGCCAAAATTTGATCAAAATAAGTTATCCTAACCTAAAATATTATAGATTCTCAAGTCTCGAGGTATTTTTACCAAAAACAAGCATCAAACCTCAAAGAATTGGTGATATTTATCTAAGGAAGAATAAAGATAGGTCAAAAACCACAAAGATCAATGATATTTACACTTATAAGAAAATAATTACTCAAAATCATAAAGATAACATAAATATTAGATTAAAACACACTAAGATCAATAAAGATTCAACCAATTTATAAATATTGGCCCTCCTTCTAGCGCTAGTAGAATGCTCTCCTGTTGATGCCTCTAAATATATCACATGGGTTGTTAGTGTTCAGAGAACACTTATCATTTTATAATTATAGGAGTTTAGAGGATGAGTAATAGGTTTTGGAAAATTATATTACTTGTGATGAAATAATGATAGAGTAATGTATGGATGTTTCATAAAAATTATAATAATTGATGGTTGAGAGCCATCATGGTCCAATCCTTGTGAATTATGAAGTATCTATGTTAATGCTAGTGAATTATTATAAAAACTTAAACTAAAAATTAATATAAATATATATTATAATTAAATCTAAGCTACATTGATTTGGTAAAAAAAATAAGTAAAATGGAATGGTAAGGAAAAAAGATAATGTGTGATTGTTGATCTTTGAATTAAATATCATGACAAAGTTTCAATTAGAATTGAACTTGTATTTAACCAGTATATGATGAAAAATAACATAAGCTCAGATATCACCATACACTAGGCAAATCTCTAAGGATAATATGAAATTATATAAGTAATAACTAGATTCTACTTTAAAGATTTGTTACCAAACTCAAATATCATTAACACATCTGAATACAGAACAAAGCAAAATCACTATCCTTTAAATAATCTAGCACAAGCACAAATTGGAAACCTTGTATCATAAATAAAAATTTATAATTCATAAAACCATTCAAATTCAAGATTATAACCAACAATTAAGAGAAATCTATATTAATAATTGACACATCAAATTTGTATAATCTTTGCAAAATTTTATGATTATATTAATTGATCCAAGTGTACAAATTTTTATCAAAATATCTCCCTTTAAAAGATGGTAATGTTGCATTTTATATAAATATAAGGCCATATACCAATCAATTATAAGTTAAAAAATGTACAAAAGATAAGGACAATTGTATTTCTTTAGAAAGTTTTAGAATATATTTATTTTTCAAAACTAGACTGACCTAACAAAAAATGTACTAACAAACTAGCATATGCCTTTATAAAAGAATATTAATATTAAAAATATTAATGTTTTTATAAAAATAAATATTAACTAATTGGTGGGTCCATTACCAAAGGGTCTCCTTGTTGCTCTTGTAGAAGCTCCATATCCCTTTGATGTTATTCCTTGACAAGTTATAAATCTACAGTTGGCTTCAAGAGGCAACTATCTTCTTGGTTAGCTAAATCCTCAAAATCTATATCATCCCTTTCCATTACTTCTTTAATAATTATATCTTCTATAATCTTTCCTTTAGCAGTAAAGATCATTCCCAAAATCCTATTATTATCACTGCCTGATCAACCTTGACTCTTGTCCTTTACTTCTTGCATTACCAAGGTGACTCTATGCTTATATTTTGCATCCTCAATAATTCCCAAGGTTGTAGTCTTGGTAGAGTTAGATAACATGGTACCAATTAGTTACTTGATCTGGGCAATTAAATTTTCATCATCCATAAGGAGTCTACCCAAGCCTATTGACCAAGTAATTAAACTTTGGATATTATCCACCACTATCCGCAATATAGCATTTAGGTGGGCTAGGCTATTAGTTTTGAACTTAGGGATCCTATTCCAAATCAATATATTTATGAGATCCCTTATCTTATTCTCTACATCATATGACTCTATTATTAGTCCTTTGGCCACCTCACTCTACTAGCTTAATGCATCTTGTCTCAACTTCATTGATTTTAAAGAATCATACATATCAAAAAAGGATGCTTTAAACATATTTATTAAATCCTTTGGCACTGATAATATAGCCTAGGTCTCTAATTTCTCATTTTCCTTTTCCAAATTATGAATCCTCTATTTCATTCCTCTAATTCCAGCTCTAATTTGAGTTGAGTGAGCCTCATATAGGCTTTCAATATCTTCTTCATGGATGGGTAGTTCATTAGGCTACTTCCCCCCAACTAGAGTTAAACCTATAAAGAGTTTAACCTTCTAGAATGTGAACTCCTTAGTTCCCACCATGGATTTTCTAGTTGTGATTCTCTCTAATCTAGCTATCTCTATATTGAATTGCATAGCAGTAGATGATTTTGTGTATTTTGGAGGTTTTGGGACCTTTACTCGTGTTGCTTGATTCTCCTAGAGCATCCATTTATTTTCTCTCTAGACCTATATTGGTTACTATTATTCCTTCTTCCTGCTCTTTCATCAAGGACCTTATCCATGGCTTGATGTCTTTATGCACATACACACTGATAGATTGGGTCAGATCCCATGAATGGGACAAGGAAGGGATCTTTTGTATCTTTTTATAAAAAAACAATTAGGGATGATTGGTCCATGAATGGGATACTCCTCACTAAACAATTTGATCTCACTTATGGGATGAGTGAGGGTCAACTTTGGCCTCTTTTGTCCAACAAGGATAATTGCCAATTTTGATTCCTTCTTCCTTAATTGTGCCACTAGGACCAAATCTAAGGAAAATTCCTTTCTTTTATCTTCCTACTCAAACCCTTATACTTGACCTTATGGTTCTTTATCCTAATATTATTTTCTGTTATATATATATGCCTTAGTGAGGACCTTGAAGGCATCCTCCATTGTTTCATCTGGCTCCAAAGAAATCATATCTAAGTGTTTGATAGGGGATGTTAGTCTTTGAGGGAGAGTTGAGGATGAAGGTTCCTCACTAGGTATTTTCTCCAACTTCTCCTTACTAGTTATTTATAAAATATATCATTGGGGTTATGGGAAATCCATCTAGGGTTGTTCTTAAGGTGGCCTAAAAGGTCTAGGCATCAAATGATACTGAAGAGGATGTATTTTCCATATGTCCCTTAGAGGCTTTTCATCACTAGTTAACTTGTACATAATTTTAAGATTGATTTTCTTAAATCTAGCCAATACCTATACCTTGATGTGTAGGGTGTCATAAGGACCAAGTTTATGTTCATACCTTATCTTGGGCAGCTATTTACTCTTCAAATAGTTTCCCACTATGTTATTTAGATCTTAATACCTAAGGTCATCCAATTGAAACATAAATTAATCCCTATGCTTGGCCATGGTGTCTACCTATTTCCAATCATATAAGACTATTCTTCTAATTATTAAGGAAAAGGGATGGAATATTCCCTTCCTTTTCTCCTTGCAAACTACATCAACACCATGAAGAACTTGAGATGCAATTTCCTACTCTAACAGCTTGTTGGGAACATAGATAGGTAATCTATAGGGTTGGTTCAGAATTCCTTCAATTTTGATTATAATTAAATTTAGGTAAAGCCATATATCTCCCATTTTCTCCACATATTTCCTAATTAGGGGGCTTGCCTTAGGTATAGTGATCCCTTTGATGAATTCTACTAGAGCATGATAGACATAATCATAAATGAACTATATGTGATGCCTATATTTTAAGATACATAGCTTTGAGTAGTGATATAATATGGTGGTTCTACCCTTAGGAGATCATTTTTTGATGTTGGGGACCTTGGAGGAAGCTAGCGGACATCTAGAAAATAAGACATCATTAAGAATTGTCTACTAGTCTTCCTCTTGATGGAAGTAAATTTTTTTCCCTAAGTGGATAATAATCATATCCCTAATTAGAGGAATGAGATATTTATCTACCATAAAGTATAAATAAGACACCCAACTATTACTAACATATGTGGTTATAGGGGATCCAAATATTCTACTTAATAAGATCATGATTACCCTGATTCCCTCCCTAAATTAGACAATTGGGATTCTTCCCTCAAAGTCTCAAAATACGTGCTTCCCTTGGAGAAACCATGGCCTGAAGATGGTATTGAGGTCATTCTTACTAGTCCATTCCTTTATTATGGTCAAATCCACATGGGGATTTGGTAGTTTATAATACCTCTCAAAGGCTAGTGGGGAAATGTAAGCAACTCTCCTAAAGATCCCCTCATGAATGATCCAATCATTGTCAATTTTATAATCTATAAAAATTGGATCAAGGAAGTCAATGCAATGGAGTACATCTTGTTTGGTATCATCATGATGAAGGCTAGCCATTTGAATGGAAACCAAGTCATAGTACCTTCTACTGATAGTAGCAATCTTTTACTCTTCTTTGGTAATAACTTTCATCTCCTCTATGGTTCAAAAGAACTCTCACCAATTATTGCTGCCATTGTTTAGGGCTACAATGTTTAGTTTCATATCTTTGAAAACCCTTCATTATCTATAGATAGGTAAAATTTTGTCTCATCTCTCAATTGTTATCTGTGAACTACCATGGCTTTTTATGTTTTCAAATTGCTCACAATTTAGATTGTAATTAGTATTTGTGCTAACTCTTTCATTCTTAAAACAAAATTAAGATTCTTTTGGATTTTATATAATCAACTAAGTTCATTTAGGGTATTTTATGCAAGCTTTATGTATTCAAATATTTAATGGTGGTAGCTAATTTAGGGTTGGGCTTATACATGCTTTGGATTTGATTTGGAGCTTTACCTTTATACGTTTGCATTCTTAGGCACACAATATATCTTATTTTATCATTTTTTGTTTGCATGGTTCTTATGTGGCATCAATATAGAACCTTTCATTGTATTTTTCATAAATGCCTTTGAAGCACTAGCCATTAGCATTTAAAAATGACCTTTTGTTTTGCACCATTGGATCAATATCCTTAGATCAGCACATGCCATTGATTGTGATCTAGGCCTATGCTTGTTATTGGTTCCCTTTGTAATAGTCCCCATGGTTGTGCCACTTAGCATACACATGGGATTTCTAGGCTTTGCCATCCTTTTTATTCTCATATTCATCATATTTTTACCATTCATCAAGCATGTGAGCTCTCGAAGCTTTGTTTAAAATTCATCAGTTCCTTTTCACTGTTGGATTATCCTTTCATGATGAAGTGTGAGCCATAGTATCTAAAAATATGCATGGGATTTAATCAACATATTATTAGGTTAGGTAATTAGGTTTAAGTATATTAGGCTGAGGTTTGTTTCATTTTTATTAAATGTGAAATAAACTTTAGGCTAAAGTGTTTAGGCCTAAGTTTTCAAGATTTATAAAAAGTGGACCATAGCCAAATATTTTAAGCCAAATTTTACATTGTGTTTAATAAACACAATGCTTAATTTGG
This sequence comes from Torreya grandis, assembly GCA_037957365.1. Lineage (NCBI taxonomy): Eukaryota > Viridiplantae > Streptophyta > Pinopsida > Cupressales > Taxaceae > Torreya > Torreya grandis. The sequence continues at coordinate 16,565 of JARHVA010008259.1, read as the reverse complement.
GATAAAATACTTACATTAATCTCTTATAATATGCTCAAGGGGTTTAAAATGATATAGGGACTAATAATTCTATATTTTGACATAGGGCTTTATTATATTAATAAACGCAATAAAATATTTGGTTATAAGCATTTGGGCTGAATTTTATGTCACAAAGACCAATTTTAAAATAATATTTCATATAAGTCTCTATCCTAATGTTTACGGCATTCAAAAAAATTCAATGGGGACCTTAAGATATAGACTTAGGCTGAATTTATTTATGCATATATTTAGACTATGAAACCATTTCATTATTTGTAATTGAAAGATTTCAAGTGCTTGAACATCCTCCAAGAGGTTCTATTAGTCTAGAAATGTAATTCATGAGATTTATAAATGATATTTGGAGTATATCATGGTATTGAGAAAAATGATCCATTAGCTTAAATTTTATGATCTTGTGGATGTCAAATACATCCTTACATATGTCAAATGATGGTCACACAAATTTAAAATTTAGGCTCAATAAGTTATTAGTTCTGATGGGCTTAAAGTTGATGGTTGTGTAGACATCAAATATGTCCTCATAGATGTTAAATGATGGTCATGAGAATGTAAAATTTAAGAAATTCATGTGTTCTAATGGGAGAGTGCCACTTGTCACCTCTACAGGGCTTCTTAGAATCTTAAACTCAATTCACTCCATCTGATTGAAAATCATGATCAAATGAGAATAATTTGATCATGATATAGGAGATTACTCATTATTTGTCCCTTGTAACATGTGGGAGCCTTTGTTTTTAATATTCATATGTGGGAATGCCATGTGGAAACTCTATGGGGCTCCCAAGCTTTTGAATTTTCAATGATTTCTTCACTCCATTTGATCTTTGATCTGTGATGAAGTGAGAACCATTGATCATGAATTGGTTTGAATGACTAAGTGCTTAGTTTTGTTAGGATTCATTCACATCATCTGATTGAAAGGCCATGAGGAATCATAGGTCATTATATCCTACAACATGAATGATATTTAAGTTAAGACCTAAGATGAAAGAAACTTAGGCTAAGGCATTTAGGCTAAGGTTTCATTCATATTAATAAATATGAATGGGGCCTTAATATTAAAGCTTTAGGCTAAGTAGTAATAAGTAAAGGGAACCATGTTATAAAATGAAAGTGACATTGGTATCATAAAATTAGATCATGATTTAGAAATAAAAAAGGAATAAATTGGAAAATAAAAGTGGACCAAGCATAATTTTTAAGCTAAGGTTTGACCATGTTAAAAAACATGAACAAGCCTTAACATAAGAATTGGGCTTAAGTCAAAAATAGGTTAAAAATATTCCCAACAATTGGATCCCACCTAATTCAACTTCCAATATTAACTAAGGGTTTATGCCAAGGTTTCAGAGCATGAATCTATCAACAAGGACCTCATGGAACCTGGAACTAAAAGACATGAAGACCAATTATCAACAATGTCAGGCAAGCTTAAAGAAAAATATAGCTCAGTAAGCCAATCTTATCAAAGCGGATGATCTTCAAATTCTAATAATGTTCAAAACATACCATGATTTTAGGCCTAAGCTTCAAAATGTTTCAAGGGTCCCAATTTTCAAAAAATGGGGGTATGTTGACCTCAATAATAGGGTTGATGATCTATAATTTTTAGACTCAATCTTAGTGTGTTATGACTTTATTAAACCTTGAGAATGGATATGTTAACTCTTTTAAACTCATAACACTAACTTATGTTGATGTGTGTGTTGTAACCTATAAAAAAATAGGTTTGAAGATGTTTATCAATTTATACCCTCCTTATAGCACCAAATTTATATTGATGGAAGTTTTGATATAATATAAAATAGATGACAATCATTACACCCCCTTAATTTAGGATTTTTGGTTGTTTAACCTAAGTTAAAAGTTTCAAGATTTTTTTCTCAAAATATCTTTTTTAGTGTCCAATATATTAGGATGATGTGGTCTTTAAAACTTTCTAGGGGAGTTCTCCTTTAATAAAAATAACCTCTTAGATGACTAACTAAGACTAATTGAAAGAAATGAGTATTTAACAATAGATCAAACATACTAAAATAATATATTAAAAATTTTGGATTTAATTTCATAAAAAAACTATAAAATAGAATGAAGGGTAAAGCAAAAAAGAGAGTTAGCTGATAACTATTTTATTCTTTATTGACATGAACATAAAACAAGATTTTCCTCAACAAAACTAATATTTAATGAACCATTATATGATATAATTCAAATAAATATACTACAATATTAAAAAAAATTAAAAATTATGAGTCAATTCTTTAAAATTAATTTGACAAGATGATATACTTTAGAAAATACAAAAGATCATCAAACTATGAAGATTAATTTTAATCACAATTTAAACATAAAGAATTATTAGAATAATTATTTAAATATAGTATACTCATAAAAAACATATAAATATTATTGTAGTTAATTTTCCAACTAAGATATAAAACAAATAATAATATAATTTAGAAAATAACAAAAACTCATAAATTCCATATCCATAGTTATCTCAAAGATTTCCAAAAAATCATAAAATAATCACCTATTTATAAATTCATCTCCTTATTTCATAATAAAAATAATTTCAATATAATATATTTATACTGAAAGTTAGGACACAACCACACTGACACACCACTTGCATGAAATAGAAATCTAAATTAATCTAAACTAAAAAAAACACAAAAAACATTACTACTGGAAATAGAAACTAGCAAGAGGATAATTATTTGTCCACTCTCTATCAATTCCATTCAAATTGTAAATTATAACACTCTACACTCCTAGTATTTATAATAATATTCATAAAAAAATTCAAGACTTCCTCACATGGAGGAGAATCTATAGTCATGTTGGTTTCTTTCCTTAATGTTTTGGCTTATATAGTTCATAATATTGGTCCACTTGTATGACATCAATTATAGGCTTCATATTAAATTTTTATTATTTATCTAAAACCACTTTCACATTATCATATATTACATCACTAATATACTCATCTAAATAATTCAATTTCTACACTCCATTGAGTATCTATAACAAAGTATAGTGTTTTTTTTCCATTTATATTTTCCATGGCCACTTCTTTCCAAAATGGAGTCTTAAATGTGTTAAAATTTTCTATGAACTCTTCTTGTGAAAATATAATATCATACATATTATGTAGTGGTGGAATTATTATCTTATTGAATTAAAAAAATGATTATTATAAAAAACAATTAATTATTATATTCATTTTTCCTATATCTTGAGACAAATCAAATTTATATTTTGTATTTATGGTAAAAATATTGCATAATTCATTATCAATTTGATGTAATACGGACACATTTTAGATCAAGTGTGATGTGAGAGCCTATGAAATGGTGGTGATATTTACCTCCAAATTTTAAATCTCTAAGATACATCCTTGAAAGTGATCCTATGTTTTTCTTTCCATGCCATTGGTATCAATAAATCAAACAACAACTGGATGGTTATCTTGACATCAAAACTTACATTTTGAGGAACTTTTACCTTGACTCATATTTTTGAGTGTTGAAATATATTATTCATTCCATGAATATATTTTTTGTGCATATTATATTTTGGATTAAATGAATTCTTCATGTTTTTTCTCATATTAATCTGCATCACTTGAGTGGTCTTTACCAATCACTAAGTTATATTTCTCTTTTCATCTTATTTGTCAAAGTGAAGATGTATTATTATATTATGATAATAACATGTTGAATATCATTTTTTACCTTTATTTTGGCCTTCTCAAATTTCATATTAATCTTAGGCTAATAAAAAAATTACCATATATACTTATAAACACATGTCCAATTATATACTATGTAGTAAATTGAGTTATGTTTCACTTTGGATGGGATTTGGGATCACACTTTTTATTAACAAAAGGTTTAAAATTCATTTTAACATGGATTGGAGTTAAATGGGAATGGTATGTTAATGGAAGGTGATTTGGATGGAAATGAAGGAGATGAAGTGGTAGTGGTAGCCACTATGGACGAAGTTATAGATGATGGAGTGACCAAGGTGAAATCCAATGTGAATGTCATGAATTTGAATGACACATAAGTATTTTTTAATATTATTTTCATTAATTTAATATATTAAATGGTTTAACCATATTTATAAATGTCAATCTCAATGGTAATAACTCAAGTATGGGTCTAATTAGTAGTCATCTTGATGACATATTGTTATTGCGAGTAGTAGTAGAAATTATGATGGCCATGAATGATTTTGAAATTATAAATCATACTTTGGTTTATATTACAATGGTTGGGGTATATATAAAAATATCTAAGTTATGATGGAACTACTGATGCACTTAGAAAATTGATAATATGTGGTAATGTGGAAATTTTTGAATATGGGTGTGTAGAGGCAATAGTAAGACCTAAGGTACTCACACTACTTGAAACACTTGTAACACTAAAATAACTTATTAAATTTGTAAATTTTTAAACATTAGAGATAGAAAAATAATTGAAACCTTAGAGATAAATATGGCCAAATATAAATCATAGTCATTAGGATTAATTGAATCAACATAAATACCATTATCAATTGAAATATTAATATCCCTAAATGGTAATGAAAAATTTGAGAGAATTAATGGTAAAATACTAATGATAAAGGTGAAAAAATAGACACATAAAAAATTATAAATAAATAATGTAATATTAAAACTAGATGGCCTTAAAAAATCAATATAAAAAGTGACAGTCTAACACTAAGAATAGATAAAAATGAAAGAGTAAATGAAAAATTAGGGTAGTGAAGAGGAATTTTATTACCTATGTCTATTAGACCACTTGGAAAACCACTAATGGTTATGATATTTGAGGTAACCCACTCAGTAAATTTCTCTTAAATGATAGATTTGTATCGATTTTCTCCTCAAGGTCCTCTTCTACGTTTGTGACCACATCTACCAATTTTTCATGAGATTGAGTTTTAAAAATATTGAAGGAGGTAGTAAGATGTAGCATATTATTTACTTAAACTTATCTATGACTTGATTAATAATATAAAAATATGTTTTACTCCTTGAAGTGTATCCTTTAGACTAATTCTTCCTTTGAGGCTCTTCAAATGATTAGATGCATTCTTATATGGATACCAATATCTATTTACACCCTTCTAAAACTTAGTGAATTCTTGCATGTATTATACAAAATATAATAACCTAGGGTATTAATGCCATAGCATGTCTCCAAATTTAGTGTAATTTAGGACACATGAGCTAAATTTATACTCAAAATCCTTTCTACATGATTCGCATTTTAAGAGGCCATTTCTAAAGTTGTAACTTTGTTAAACATACAGTAGAGTAGTTTTTTTGGGTTTCTTTATGATTCCTACTCTCAATATGGTATTTTTTTAAGACTATTAATAATCTCAATATTTATTCATATTTTCCCTCATGTAATCTAAAATTTGAGACATATGATCATCATTTATATCATAATAATTATAGGATACAATTAACTATAAATCTTGTTTAAGTGATCTTTATATATATATTTATATATATATATATATATATATATATATATATATATATATATAGAACATAAATTTCAATGATTACATGGTGAGGAAATATATAATGACATTAAATTTAGATTTAACTACTGCACAAGATGCATCCATAAAATAAGACATCATATATAATTTCTTCCCTTCCTCTAGTCCTAAAGCTTGTTTAGACAAATTGAATGTTATGGTTGATTTTGAAAGCTCCATATAACCTATTAAGTAAAAACATTATTTATTATTTTGGATCATTAATGAGGGTTAAAAGGTCCCTCTCCCATTTTATTAATATGAAAACCAACACAAAGGATCAGGTATGGCCCACAAAACAAAGACAACAACCCCAAAGGTAACTTCCACAAATAACGGTGGAAATAGAAAAGGATACCATATAAATGAAACAAACCCAATGGGCACTAAAGTAGAAAAACTATAAACTAAAAAAATATGGATGAAAAATTGAATGTGCCACCATTGTACCTTTCACTATGTAAACACAAAAAAATATTCATATCCACACCATAAAGACATATCACCTTATCCTACCACATAATTACAAAATATAGAACAAGATACACCACCACCCAACTATTTGTAACCCTCCACCACTACCCTAGAGCTAGTTAACCCAATTGACCCAACATCACAAATAGCATAGCAAGCAAGGGACACTAGCTTATGATTGAGTGGGGCATTCCTCTAGTGGTGAGAGTGAGTGAGAAGAAGGTGCTATGATCTCTAAACATCTATGCTATGAATTTTATAGGATATTACAAGCCTAGTAATTTTCTACCATCTATTACAAACATGACTATTGTTAGCAAAATGTAGAACATCCACATTGAGCATTGGAATCCAAACACTCAAAAACTAAGTATTCTATAGGGAATATTGGATATAGTCAAGATGATCAACCAAATTCCCATATCTATCTTATAGGTTATGAAATTCCATTTAGGGAGCCACCACAAGACCAAAGGAACTAGAGAATATTGTTGGACACTTTTATTCTAGGGAGAAAGTGTTCACATCAACCACCAATTCCAACTAAAAATTATCTTGATTTAAACATTAATACACCTCAACTATAAATTTTTTATCCCTAAAGGTGAGGAGAAAATTGAATATGAATGCTAATGTCACCATATAATTGGTTACCACCATATAATTGGTCTTAATCCTACAACTAGTTTATAGGAACACTACACCCATAATTACCTTCACCACATGAAAGAAAATGCCTAACTAAATAAGTAAGACTTACTTTAATTTAGTACCTAAAATGTAATCCTAGAAGGCCATCTTTAGCTTACATTTTTTCAAGAAGATTAATGGATCACTAAGAGAAAATTTATAGTGATGGATCTAAAGGAACTAGATGCATGACCCATTGCATGTAATCACAAAGACACATTGAAACCAAATGAGCATCATCAAGAATAAAATTAAGTGGAACCTTGATGTACATAGGGGATGTGAATATATTTATCCCATTCTTATTATAGAATGAGCCATTAATAGCCATAATTTTGGATATAATGCCTACAACATCCTACATTGGCTAAGTCTCATCTCTCTCCCAAGCTCCCCAATGATTATAAATAATCAAATCATTAGATTTCATAATGATTATTTATAGCAATATAATCAACCACCTTATTCATTTTTTATAAAATATTGGGTATCATACTAAGATTTGAGGCTACCTAGTATATTATAGACATGACATAGGATATTTTTAACATTTCATGAACCTACTTTGCCATGAAAAAGTGTAATAATAATGACCAGAGAATCATGTTGAATAATAACATTATCAATCCCACATTGGAACAACAATTCTAATCCCAAAACCATAGATTGGGTCTTTAATTCATTAGTCATTTCATCCACTAGTTTCATAAAGGTTATATAGATCAGAGAGCCCAAATAATCTTGAATAGTAGATCTAGCCCTCGAAGAACTAGGGTTTCCCTTAGCATCCCCATAAAAGTTTAGTTTGAATAACCTAGGTTGGGGGGTATACTATAGTTTCCCACTTCACTTGGAATCCTTTAGAGTGAGCATTGACCCATTAATGCTAGGATATTTTAGCCTACACCACATGTAAATAATATAAAAGTCCCTGTTAAAAAGGCTACCCTTATATTACTGGGCATGGGTGGAGCCTACCTCTTTCATGGCTAAGTATAATTTTTAAAACCAAATCTAAATGGTAGGATCATCCTTCAAAATTGGGTTTTTTCCTTCCAAATGTACCAAATAAGGATTGTTATGCATAATTTATAGAGCCAACAAAGGTATCCTTTAGTGCACCAGTAGGCTAATAGATGAAATCCTATTAGAGCATCATTAGTCTAGCCTAAATCCATGAGAGCATTGAAAAAATATATTTATATGTAGCTTAAATAAAGGTACAAGTGAAAATTAGATGAAAAACATCTTCCTCCACCATGTAACACATACAACACCTTGATGGTCCACAGACCCCCATCTTATGCAAGTCATCCTGAGTAACTATCTAATCTTGTGTGGTAATATAAGTAAAGACCCCTACTTAGAGGAGGAATAAATTGATAAAACATAGTCATTTGACCCATTAAAATATGAGATCTGATTTTTCATCCATATTATAACCAAAATTAAATGCGTATATACATATTTTATCCCCAATCCATTGAATGTAGTCCACCTTGTTACATATATTGTTTTTCCATTTAATTATAAAGCTAGATAGATTTTTTTTTTGGTAAAGTCACAATATCTATCTATCTCCATTTTCAACACTCCATTCCTATAACAACCTTGATCTCTATATAATCTCACACTTTTGTTCCTTAGATAAATTTTAATGTATCCTTTACTTCAGTAAGCTCCTAAAGATCAAAAAAGGGTGTATGACCATTTCAAGAGTCCCCTTAAAAAGTTAATTAACTACCCATCATTGATCACATAAGAGACTTATTCCTTGATAATGTGTCATCACTTGAGAATGAAATTACATAGATGGGACCCCTTAGGGATAACAAAATTCTTAATTTTAATCTAGGCATAAAATTTTTATTTGTGTTGGAATCAATATCCTATTTGTTAGTCTACCTTTGGGAATCTTTAGACTAATCCTTGAAAAACATATAAATGTTTTGGGTATTAATATAATTATTGGATCCAAATTATTAATACTTTATGTTTATTTTAGGGAATTTATAAAAGACTTAAAAAACCACATAATCAAAATATCCAATGAAATTTATTTTTTGGGAATATAACATATCATATCTAAGAATAAATTTATTGAAAACATTATGAAAGAGATATATGGAAGGGAATACCTTTGGAATCATATCCACTCTATAGATTCCCACTTTTTTTATTTCATGGTTTATTTTTAATCCAATTGAACTTGAGCAGGGTTGATGATAATAATGATAATATGTGCAACATTAACATGCTGTAAAATATCATTTTAGTTATTAAGTGATAATATTCCTAGATAAAACATTATATCTATAAATTATTTATTTGAGGATGTTGAGGAAGCTTGGTATTTTACTTTATGTTCTATCTGTATACAAATAATATTTTTCACCTTAAACATTTATTGATGATTTCTCTTGGAATGACTTGTTGAGCATCAGTCTCCTTGAGTGAAAACCTTTTAAGGGTGTACCAAGAAAGGGGTGGCAATGATCATGGTTATTTTTGAGATTTTTTTTTATTATATCATGAATATATTAGTGGTATCATTAGTCTAATGATGCAAGTAAACCTTCAATTGGTCTACTTATACTAGTTCTTTTTTAGGCTTTATTGAAGAATTATATCCTCTTTACTACGAATTTTTCTCCCTGGAATATATGGCTCCATTTAAAAAATGGGATTAATATGTCCTCAAGGATGTTATCAATCAGTGCTTATATCTTTTCTCTCCCTAGTTTTATAATTTCTTGATACTTTATACTTGTTCCTTTACAATAAAACTAAAAATTTAAACTAACTAGAATTTATTTATGGTGCTAAGACTCACACCTTATATTATTTCAAAGTTTAAAATAATTAAAATAAACAATTAAAATTTTCTATTCACTTATCAATCACTTTTCAACACTTTATAACACTTGAAATAAATCCTAAACTCACTTTTGTAGGCTTCTTGACTATGTATCTAGGTCTACAAACTCTAAAAATAACATAAATCCCTTTGTTATCAACTTATTATCTTAAAACCATATATAACATATTAATAATATTCACCCCTATCTAATTTATCAATTTAATGATATTTGACCATGTAAAACAAATGATCTATTTGCTTCTTGGTCTCTAAAACATTAAATAGGGGTTTTAAGACTTTTTAAACCTTCTTGACCATGAATTAAACTATAAAAATGACTTTAATATTTATCACATCCTTAAAAGTTTTTTTTAAGTTTTTTTAATTCTTTCTTCAAAATTACTTGAAATGCAAGAGAATGGAGAAAAACATGTTTTAGACCTAATTTTTAGGCATGCAGAATGATTTCTTTCTATTTATCCTTATAAAAACACTTAACACCATAAAAAATATTTTAATACATTATAAACATCATAATAAGTGTATCTAAAAAAATTAGACATTTTAGATGGTTATTTTAGGATATATCAAGATTTTTGTATTCTAAAACCTAGACTAGGGTTTTAGCAGACATTGCTTGGCTGAGAGCATAATTCAAGATTAAATTGATTTATGATGACTATTAAAAATATTTTAATTTGGATTAACAACTTAAAAATTCATTATTTACCTTAAAATTTTATTCATATACTCAACAATCTCAAAAATATACAAAAATCACCTTTTCTTCCTTGGCTATTACAATCTGATTAAAAAACATAGACATGAGAACATTTACAATGGAAAATATTAAAATTTGATGATTACCAAAGGTTTATATAACTGATATATAACATATAAAATCTTTATATACAATTTAAATGACTAATTTAGACATGATTATCATAAAAGTACATCAAAATACATTATTCCATCTATCTGTGTCTCTTGAGAACACTATTTTCATAGGCCTGTAACCTCCCTTTATCTTAGAAAATTTAATTATTTTCACTTTTTTGGGTTAATTTTGAATTATTTAAGAACCTTAAATGTTCCTTTCACCTCAAAAAATATCTCCCAATCTTGAAAAATCACAAAACAGAATACAAATCATCATTTTCTAAGTCTACATACACATGGTCTTATTGTTTGAAATCAAAGAGCTTGATTAAATGATAAAGTCAAATTTATAAGAATCCTTACACTAGTCTATGGTTTTTATAACATATAAAACCATTTTTATAATCAATATCAATTCTCAAAACATCATTAGACATGATCAAAACATTTATTTATGTGGTCTGTAATCATATATAAACCCATGAGTTAAGAACACATCAATCTAGTGTAATCAATAAACTTATAACAAATATAATACTTTGATACACATTAATTGGGGTTGAAACAAGTAAATTACCTCCCCTAAAGCACACTTTTATTCACACACACACACACACACACACACACACACACACACACACACACACACACACACACACACACACACACACACACACACACACACACACACACACACACACACACACACACACACACACACACACACACACACACACACACACACACACACACACACACACACTCACACTCACACACACACACACACACACACACACACACACACACACACACACACACACACACACACACACACACACACACACACACACACACACACACACACACACACACACACACACACACACACACACACACACACACACACACACACACACACAAGACTTTACATATAGGTCAACACATCATAAAAGATCATCACTAACCTACAAAAATCCTACTAGAACTTAAAATTTTAATTTCCTCTATTGATTTTATAGTTTTTATTAGTTCCTTGTCCATTGGTTTCTTCATCAGGTGATCACGTGTTTTATAATATTAGTTTAGTGGACCAAGTATTCCTTATAACTTATAGATTTACCAAACTTGCTTACTTATCCTTCATCCTACATTGCAACAACTTTACTTCATCTTATTAGATGTTTACATAGTAAATAATACATTAGAAACATATTTTAAACATTCTTAGACCTTATTGTATGAACATTATTTCTCCTTATTTATTTTAGAATATGTAAAGCTCTTTTTAAATTCATTTGCAAATTTGAATTTTCAAAAAATAAACTATTAGCACAAAAACACAAATGAAGCTTAAATGACCTATATATACTAGGATGAAGCTTGGTAAAGCTTATTATTATAGCCCACATCCTACCAACTTACTCATTGGTCTATATTTACATTACTTGTGAGCATGCTCCTACATCACGTTTCTCAAGTGAAAAATATTTGAGATTAAACTCAAATGGGATTCTTCCTTGTCATCCAATTCTTCTTATCTTTTATTTTCTTATCTTATCTCATTTTCTTTCTTGTTACTCCTTATCACTAACCTGCTTATACATTTATTTAGGTAATTTTGTTGAATTGTCTTCTTGTTCTTCAATCAACTTCTCATATAAATGTATATGCACATTTAACCCATACTTGATCCTTATAACTACATATAAAACCCTCAAAATTCCATCTTTGTTCATAACAACATGCATTTGAGGCATGTTATTACACCTTATTTTAATGATGGCCATGTCTTCATGGATTCCTTTTGAATTATGGACTCCAAAATATCCATTATCCATGTTGATCGACTCCTTTCTTGTCTTGATTTGTTTTCTTTTCATATCACCTTCTATCTTAATGAGGTCCATTCTTCTTAGTGGCTTTTTGATTTCTCCATTATCCATTGTCAACTTCTTAATTTCATATTTATCATAATTAAACCTTATAGTTCTATTTTCAATCATTATCCTTACACAATCTCTCTCTCTTGATTTTCTTTAGACATGTTTATATATTTTATATTGAATTTTTTTTAATATAGTATTCTTGTATAAATGAATAACAACATGATATAAAATAAAATAGGAATATCAAACAACAAATAGATTTGCATTGCCTTTGTCTTCTTCATTTACCTCCTTGTGGTTTCTTGTCTTGTAATCTTTCCTCCATGTATTTTGTGTTTTTTTCATCCATTTCTATTCTAAAACCTGCCTGTTTGTCCAAATGGTTTTTTGCATGAGGAGTTTGAATGATCTCCTCTTCTTCTTTCTTTATATGAAGATATTGTGCCTCGTATCCTAAATTATCCTTATGAAATTTGAGTACTTATTATGTTTGTATTTCCATACTTACATAAACAATATATTTATCACAAATCAAATCATATTTTGGAGACTCAATGGTTTCTTCAAGGATCTTGTATCCCTACACGTATTAATTATTTGTCATGATCTTATCGATTTCTTCCCAAATAAGTCTTTCCAAATATTCCATATTTATAAGCTCTTCATAATTTACTTCATATTTCTTGAATATGATTTCATCCACTTGACTAAGGATCACTATTTTATTTTGTTCTTCTTTTTTCACCTCTATAACCGACTACTCAAGGTTATTTAACATCTTGTTTTATTCATATTTTTAAATATTTAGTGCCTCATATTGGGAACTATATTCATTTCCCTATGTACTTATAAACACAAACTCAAACAAATTGTTAGAATAAAGAATTTGAGGCTTGATTGCCTCTCCAACTTATTTCTTCTTGGATTGAGATTCTAACATATTTATCCACCTCTTCAAAATTCTAGTCACCTAATAACTTTTTCATGTGTAGAAAATCTACTTAATTGGCCATTTGACCACATTATTCATCTTTATTAATAATCTTGTCTTGATTTGTTATATTATTTTACATGTTACATCAAAAATGATAAATCTTACTTCAACTCATTTATTTATTTTTTAATATCCTTCTCACTCTTATTAATCTAGTTCTTCCTCCTTAGTAGTCCTTCCATATATTTTTATTTCTCCCAAAGCCTCTTTGGTATTTTGACACCTATTCACTCTTATTTTAGTCTCACATAAGTCATATTCACCTTGATCTATTAACTCTACATCCAAGTCCTTTGCACCTTGAAACTACCTCATGAGCCTCAATGTCCTCATACCTTCCTCCTAAGCTCTGATACCAACTTGATGTAAGAGCACTTCAAATTGGTCTAATTTATACTAGGTCTTATTTAGGATTTGTTCTCACTTAATTTTTCACACTTAGAGAGGTAGTTAAAAACTTAAAATTGAGTGGAACGTGGGATTTTCCCTAGGCCTATGGGTTTCCTATAGTAGGGGTAAACCTCTAGATTAAAGGGCTAGCTCCCTAGATTTGTCTTGATTGCTCATCACCTATACTACTAGCTCATTTAGATGAAAAAGAAGAGATAAAACATAAATTAACTATCATAATGAGGTGATGCACCAATTTAACCTTGAACACTACTAACCAATTGCAATTACACTTCAAATAAAATCCTAATATGTACATAACACTAATCCAAATCTACCTATTGCATTAATATTTTTCATAGAGGTTTGTGAAGCAAGCTTGATATAAGAGGACTAAACACAAGGTAATGACATGAAATTAGTGGAGATACATATAACTAAAATCATGAAGAATTCATTGGAACACTTCAAGAGATCTACAAAAGACTTTCAAAAATGAACATGAATGCAAACAAGGATAACATGCCAAGGAAGACAATCTATCACTTAGCAAGATTAACTAGTATAAAATACACATTGAAATAATTAATGGAGAAGGTAAAACCAATTTTTATTTATTGATCAATATCTGAAAATGAGCATAACTTCACCATACTCAAGTGGAGGAGATTTTACAAAGCTAAAGTGGTTGAATATATAACACAACTGAGAGAGGAGAAGGGTATGAGAGTAGACAAGTGTCCATGTCAGTTAAAAACAAGAGAAGAGTTATTTAAATAACTAAATAGGTCTATGATTCCATTTTTTAACTATTTTTAATATTTTATAACTCTCCAACTGGCATAGGAGTTGAAATGTTTACTTGACACCTTGATTAGCTTCTTGAAATTAACCCTTTATCTTAGCATGTTGAAGGATAATTGGCCCTTATTTATGGTCAAATAAGTTTATACTACCTCTAGTATATACTAATAAGACCTCTAAACTGACCCCATTATGTTAATCTTTGACATGTCACCTCTTTTTATTAAAATGTGTCTAGAGGACTCTTCATCTCCTTAGGCCAACTTTGCACACAAGTGTCAAAACTTGGTTTCTTCTTCTTAAGCTCATAAAAACTTCATGTATGGCCTATAAAACTCATATTTTACATGAAACAATACACTTTGATGAATAAAACTAGCCCCAAAAATGTGTTTTGTACCAAAGGCCTTAATTAGGCCTCATTCTTTGTAACCCTAAAATCATACAAACCTATTTATGTAGAGATTTGTAAAAACAATGATGATAATATGAGGTCATATTATAGGACCCATTATGCCCTTATATATATATTTTCAATTTTATGATAATAAAGTGAGTGGAGATATCATTTTATGTTGCTTCTCTCTCCTAACTAGGCCTCAATTAGGTCTCCTTGCCAAGAAATTGAAAAATGAGGTGTACAATATTCCCACATGTTCTAAAAATAAAATAAGTGTTTTATTAACTTATAAAACCTCCTCCTTATTCTCCATGCCAACTTTTAAGATATAAAAAACTTTTTTAGACCTATGAAATAGTTAAAAATAGTCTTTTTAGGTCTATTCCATATAGTTCCGTATAGCCCTGTACCAATGAATGGCATGGGGTTATGATAAAGTAAGTATTTTAAATATTTTTCATAATTTTTAAGTTTTTATAATCCATATAGAGTAATATAAATTCATTTTTCTCTCATTGGGTCCTTATAGCTCTCTTAGGTAGCCTGAAAGTGCTTCGAGTTCTTAACGATAGTTCATATAGCTCAGGGCATGAAACCACTAAATAATTCCATAAAATGGAAAATTAAAGTGTATTTAAATTTATATATGAAAACAAGGCCCCATTTATCACCTTTTTTCTCTACTAAGTAATGAAATTTAGGCTCTCGAGTTGGCAATAAGCATTTTATGAAGGTTAAGCAACATTTAGGTCTATCTATGGTTTTCCTGAGTTGGTTTTGATCCCCAATGACCTCAATGAGGTCTAAGAAATATTAATTGACATATTATAATTTATATCTTACCACATTTCTTCATCAATCCTTTTCTATATCTGATTGGTCTATGCCTAGGGTTCTTGAACCAAGTTGATTGTCATACCCTAGTTGACTATATTTAACTATTTATCTCTTTGTTAGATGTTTAGCATCATGAAAGGTTTTCATATATCCTTTATCACATTATAAAGGTATCCAAATATTAATTCACTCCACTTCACCACCTCTCTTTGTTTGACTATCCATGTAGGTTTGTCAACATAAATAGGCTTATATAGGGGTCTAAACATGGTTGTCATGACTTCTAAGTCTCTATTTATAAGTCTCTATTGCCTATGTATAAAGATTTGATATAAATATATCATAAAATTTAAATTATATCATAACATATTACCCTCTTTCAAACATCCTAGATTCCTTTTAGACTTATCCAAATAAGTAACTTCTCTATAGACTTGTGTATTGCCTAAATAGGAGCATGCAAAGTTTCCAAGTTTTTGTATTTAACTCAAATGAACCCGAAAGCAACATGGAATAATTTTGTAATATTATATTCATTTTAAACATCTTATTTTGGTTCAATCCCTCTATATATTCTTGAATCTCTCTAATCAACAAAATTGTCTTATGAACCTAGGCAAGATTGTGTGTACATCTACATCTATTTGAGATTAGACAGGGTACTCTAACATTATATACACTTATTTCTAGGTCTAATGCTCTCCTAGAAAAAATTTCAAACTATATCACACC
>JARHVA010008258.1:505000-526345 GCA_037957365.1 Torreya grandis | reverse complement strand
TTATTGAGTCAATGCACATGATCATATAGACATGGAATCTTGAGTTTGAGAAGTTATCTACAATTTTTATGCAAAAATAAAGATAAATTACAATAAATAACATCAAACTTCATGGAGAGTGAATTCAGTGCATAAAAATTTCACAATAAAAGAAGAAAATACATTGGTAATGGCTCATTTCATGACTAGACCATCAAAAGTGGTTAGAACAAGTCATAGGAAAAATGTCACTATTGTAATAAAGTGGGGAATTTTAAGAAATATTATCATAAGTGAAAACATGAACAAGGTTCATCAAGTGTTTTTACATTTTTGGTGGCACAAAAACATTCGATGGAGTCAAGAACATGGTATTTTGACTCAAGTACATCAAGACACTACACATATCACAAAGATTGGTATGTATTTTTTTTTTAAGATGATAATTGATATGAATCAGTTTCCATAGGCAATGTTTTTGTTCATTATGTTATAGGATATGGTGATGTTATAAGGACTTTCAAATAATTTAGACTTATACCCACTAAAGTGGAGTAGAGAAAATTTTCTCCAAAAATAATTTTTTTATATTCCAAATAAATTGGACTATTTCATACCATTTGGGCATAGATCATTTCAAATGAATTGGGTTATTTCACATAATTTGGACTTATACCCACTAAAGTGGAGTGAAGAAAATTTTCTCCAATTTTTTTTTTAATATTCCAAATAAATTGGACTATTTCAAACCCTTTGGGCATAGATCATTTTGAATAAATTGGGCTATTTAAAATAATGTGGACTTAGACCCACTAAAATAGAGTGGAAAATTTTTTCTCGCAAAATAATTTTTTTATATGCTAAAAAAATTGGACTATTTCAAAGCATTTGGGCATAAATTAGTTTGAATAAATTGTGATATTTTGAATAATTTATACTTATACCCATTAAAGTGT
The DNA here is from genome assembly GCA_037957365.1 of Torreya grandis. Taxonomy (NCBI): domain Eukaryota; kingdom Viridiplantae; phylum Streptophyta; class Pinopsida; order Cupressales; family Taxaceae; genus Torreya; species Torreya grandis. The sequence goes on along the minus strand of JARHVA010008258.1, from coordinate 525,410 downwards.
AGTGGAGAAAATATTTTCTAAAAATTAATTTTCTATATTCCAAATAAATTGGACTATTTCAAACTATTTGGGCATAGATCATTTTGATTAAATTCAACTATTTCAAATAATTTGGACTTATACCCACTAAAGTGGAGTGGATAATATTTTCTCCATAAATATGTTTTCTATATTCCAAATAAATTGGACTATTTCAAACCATTTGGGCATAGATCATTTTGAAAATATTAGACCCGATTCAATACTTTCAAGCTATCTACAACTATAAATCAAATTGCACTTAATGAGATAAAAGCATTGATAAATTAAAATTGATAAATTTGAAATAAATTGGACTACATATGAAATAATTTAGAATTGATTTGTAACACAATTTCAAGAATTACAATCAATGAACATCATGTTGGCAATTAAAAAATCATCTCCAAAGGTCCCTTTAAAAATAACTTCATTGAATTTCTTTATGTTTATATTGAATGGCTTATAATATCTTTTCCCCAAAATAAACATGAAATTTGGACTTGTGTAACCCATGGATTAAAGGAGTAGCCTCAAATGATTGTCCTCTTATCATTTACCAAATACTAACATGAGAAAAAGACTACAATGCCACCTTCAAATTTTCTTTGCAATGAACTCAAATGTAGAATGACATATTTTCTATTTTATAATATTCTTTTTTTCCTATATCATTAATTTACATATCTTTGGTTTTGTGTACAATAAATAATAGTCATCCAACCTCAAAATAAATAGTTTTTTAGAAGTCAATTTTAGCTCCTCCTTTGAAATGTCTACATTTTTGTTAAAAAAGAAAGCATTCATTTATTAAGAGTATAATATTATAAGAAATATAACATGAAAATTTTCTAAGAAAATGTTTTACATGTTAAATTGATTATTGATACACTTTTGATTTGCATTTCATATTGTAACTATTATCATCAAATTGTGCACCCTACGACACTCTATGAAACTCCTACAATTTGATGCAACATTGAATCATCTCTCAAGTTTGTGGGAACTTGTAAGAGAGATGAATCTCTAGGATTGAAAGGGCTAGCTCTGTGAATTCTTCTCTAAGTGTCTATCACCTAATATAATGCTTGTTCATGAAAAGAGTTAAGATTTTATATAAAATTAAAACTATAGTAGAGAGGTGATCCACCAAGATATATCACACAGACTATCATACTTCTACTAAGAAACAATGTTTTTCAAGACCAATTCTATGCATTGAAGGATCCTAACATAGTGTTTCAATGTGAAGGTAGCATACTTGAGACAATAAACAAGATACTTGACCTAGGGGAAAATTTCACACCATAGAGACAATTTCATACTTGAAAGAGATCTTAGGACATTCAACACACTTCACATGACCTGTTAACATCAAAACTCTTGCTCAAACATGAGGATAAAGGGAGTAAGGATGATACTATCAATTATTTCCACTATACATCACTCACACACTTAAATAAAATGTTCAAAACTAATAATTAGACTTGTATTAAATGTTCAAAAGCAAAGTGTAATGTCATTTTATCAGGGCTTCACCATATCAACTGTGGTCTCTTTTACCATAGCCAAAATGGCTCATACTTATAGAACTTGGAATAAGAGAGAGAAGATAAGTTGAAGAGGCATAAGGACAAGTGTCAAAACGTGGGTATCAGTTACAAGGCATGTGGATGAAGTGTAAGAAGATTCATGAAACTAAAATGAACTTGATCTCATCCTAAATTAGCCCCTTCCTCCAAGTGTGGTGTATCATCTTCTCAATTATTCTCTCTTGTAAAATTGCCTTCCTAATGGGATTTCAAGAACACTTAAAATTAGGTTAGGGATAAGTGTTTCATTAAAATGAGGTGGAGGAGAGACAAATTAACTGATGTGGATATGTGTCCATCCCAAACTGGGCATCTTCCTTGATGTGATGTTGAAACTCTTCACAAACATCTTTAAGTCTTGAAACTCCTTCTTGACAAGTGGAAAAAGGTAAGATTTTGGTCATTATATATCTTGGATAGTTACATTTTCATCCCAAGGACACTTGGAAATCATCTTTAAGCATCTCAAATAGTTACATTACCTGCAATCATTAATTTCCCTCTAGGACCAATTTGGCCAAAATAGCTAAAATTTAGATTTAGCCCAAGTTATGAATATTTCTTTATGGAAGGCTTATTTTCATCATATTGGACTGAAAAAAATCCATTTGTAGTCATCAAGCTCTCACTAAGGCCCCATTTTGCCTATAGAGCCTTCACTAGGCCTTGTCTTCTTGTAGCCCTATTTTTACATAATTCCACTTGTGTAGGAGAATATATGAAATTCCAAGACTAAGTGAGACCATTTTGAGTACCCTTTTCCTTCATTGTGCTTTGTGCCATGTTTTATGGTGCTACACTCAAGGAAAGTGTGTTTTTTAGATCAATTAGTCCTCCCAATTAGGCCTCTTTAGCCTAGAAGACCAAAAATGTTCATTTTGAGATCCCACACATGTGAAATAGAAAATTATCCTATGATTAAATTTTTTAACCTCCTTAAAATCCCACATATAAAATTTGGGCTCTTGATCATTTGTACAAATCCCTACTCTAGCAATAAATGCTCTTTTTTGGCTTATTTCATATAGCCATTTACTTAAAGGTACAAACCAGTGGCATGAGGTGGATCTAAAGATATTTATCAAGGTCATCCTAATTATTTTAAAGCTTTAAACATTCATTTGAGTGCTTTTATTTTCCTTCTTTTCTCATCAAGTTCAAATCAGGCTTTTAGAGGGTTTGGAGTGCTCTAGCCCTTAAGGGATTGTTCAGAAAGAATGCACATTGTAAATATTTCAAAATTCCACTAATTAATCCATAAGGATCTTATATAACACCTCCAATCATCTCCAAGTCCCATGTATAATCTCATGAAAATTATGAACATTTCAACTTGACCATTCAAGCTATTTTGTGCATTTTGTGAGGGTTTGGGAGCTTGCAAGCCAAGAATTGGCTTCTTGATGAGTTATCCTAAAAAAATTTGTTCAATAAAAATATATTCACCCAATAAACCTGTTACCATCATTTTATTATCTTCTCAAGATCCAAAAATGAAAACTTACCCCTATTTGGCATTAGGCCTAGACCTTATCAATAGGTATGCCTACTACATTAGACTCAAAATGGATCTCAAATAGATATATTTGAAATATTATGATTTAAAAACACCAAAAATAAATTTTTAAATATTAATTGATCAATTTTAAAACATAGATCATGTTGAAAATGCATATGACCTCTAATTTAGCTTCTAGTCTTAAGGTTTTCCTTTACACTTGACTGTAACCATTATTGTGTAGGGTACCCTATCTGATCTAATGATTTATATAAAGATTTATTAGGTTTTTTTAGGTATTTTACAGCTAAAAAAACCTTCAATTTATCTTTTATTTCCTTATGGTCACCAATTTCACCCCTTTTCTCACAAATTGTCTGTTGTTCACATGAGAAAATTGCCCTATTCTGAGATAGAACATGCGTATGTTACCTTATTATATTTAGAAAATTAACCATTTTATAATATTATTTAACACCAAATTATTATTTTTATCAATTTTTATCTTATAATTTTAAGGATAGACTACCAAACTCTTCAAATTCCCAAGGTAGACTTATGAGCAAGCAACCTGTGAGGGTAGGCATGGGATAGAACTATGTTTGGAGATTTTAGGGTTTGGCTTATACCTGTTCATGTAATGTATGGACCATACATGCCTCCAATGATTTTTTTAATCCATTTTATAGTAATTTTACCCTCAAACACCTTATTTATGCTCTTGGGAGCATAAATTAGGTCTTTGACTACCTAAGAGACGAATCATTATTTTAGCCTAGTTATAGGCTCTTTTGAGCTTGGTTGATGCTTTAGGAAAAAAAAATATAAATATTATGTTAATAATATCATATTAGTGTTATTAAACTATTTTTCAAGGCTAAACTCACTCTTTTGCATTGATACATCCCTTACTTCTCAAGATTAGGCCATGCTCCTTAAGGACTGAGATAGGCTTATAGGTCTAGGTCCAAGCTTATTTTAATGTTTCAAGGACCTATTACTTATGTTTATTAGGCCATAGTGACATAATAATGATCTATATTCACTTTAAAAACCTCCAAATCCTATCAATACATGGTTTTGTCCTCAAGGAGGATTCCTCTGTCTTGACTATGGCATTCACCATTCTGCCCTTATATGATGTATTTTTGGCAATATTTGGGCCTAGTAAATGGTCTACTGAGGTTTAAAATAATATCCTTAAGGTAAAATTTCACTCATTACACCTTACATCCACTTTTAAATCTTTAAAAAAATTCCAAAGTTCCAAATCCTTATTCATTGTCAATATACCTTTTGACTATGTTTTTTAAGTTTTAGGCTACCTGCAGGTGCTCTTGAGGGATTTAGGACTTGTTTGGTTATGATTTGACATCTTGTGAAGGTATTTGGATTAAAAATCCTTATATTCTCATTGAAGTATCAAAATGAGGTCTGAATTCCAACTTTAAACTCATTGTTCACAAACCCAACTGTAGGTGTTCCTTCCCAAGCCTGTGTATGGACAGGGAAGGGTTTATGAAGTATCAAAACATCAATTCCAATTTATCACTATAATTTTGTCTCATGGATGATATTTGGATCATTTGTTATTATTTAAAATTTATCTCATAGATATTATTATCATATTGAAGTGCAAATTGAACTTTTTCATCCATACTTTGTAGACTTCATTGTCACAATTTAGTGAATTTTGGTCATTTTTAGAGCTTGGAAACTCCCATCTCCACTCACCTTCTGCTCCTAAAAATTGTCATGTATTCTCCTCACTATATAAAAATATATTATTAAATTATGGGTCTTAAAAACTCAATGATACATGTTTTTATAGGTCTAAAATAATGCTTAGGACCTCTATTTTGCTAATTTAGGGACTGAAGTCCTCAAACAATCAATCATTCTTTTGAATAAAACACTCCAACTTGCATAGAATTTTATCCTTCATGGCATGAAATATAATAATTTTGGGTACTATATGATCTCAATCATGAATTTAATCATGTTTCACCTTTCACCTCTCCATACAACCTCCTGAAGCTCTTGTAGAAGTTGATTGTAAGTGGCAAGGCAATGAACTAGATAATAGATGGACAATTTGGCTTTGAAATGGTGGTTAATACAACCTATCACAAGGAAATTAAATGAAATAAATTTTAAAACATTAAATCAATCATGTTGAACATCTCATGGAACCAGCTTCCATGAGATAAAAATTAGGTTACTCATTCGTGACTGTAATCTTGAAAAACAAACACAATTTGGAATTCTCCTTCAAGATCATTGAGAGAGGAAGTGTTTGGTGTTTAATACATCATTTCGAGGACCTATTCAAAATTTAAAACACTTCATAAAACTCACACAACTCCATGGATTCCTAAAAATAAGAAACAAATACACAACCATGCCCCTCTTGAATATAATTTCACAAAAAGTTACTTGTAGTCAAACAGATTGTTCATAATAGAGGAGGCACAAAATTGTACTCCTCCAAATTCTACATATACAACCCATGCCAAGTGATTGAATCTATCCTTCCTTGGCTTAATAATTTAAAATGAAGGAAAAAGTTGGAAATGGATCTTCTATGAAATTTTTTGAAAAAAAAATGTGAATATGACCTATGGGGAGGTGAATGGTCACTCCACCACGTTTTCAACTGATGGTGAACTTGAGAAGTTTGTACAAGTGCCCAAAACTCCTATTTTTGATCAAAAACTACCATTTTTTGATCATAATAGACTTATAACTATCACTTAACTGATTATGACATGATTTGACCATATCCACATTTATATCCACCTTTATGACATATTTTAACTCCCACCATCTGTACAAGTCAATTAATTAGCTAGAAAATTGGCTAAATGACCCTTTTACCACATAAAACCTATAAAATGGCTAATTTTTGACTTGAAGACACCTTGAAATAATTCAAATACTATTTTGGGAAATTTTGAATATAATTTGTCATTTTTACTAAGTTTGACTAGTTTTGACCAATGTTGAATTTGGTTGACTGAGCTAGTATAAGGAGGATAGGTTTCAACAAGGACTAAGGAAAGGGTAATTGATACATGTAGGATAATATATGACCCCATAAAACATATGAAACTTTATATAAAAGTTAAAAATAGTATGGGTTGACCCAAATTTGACTTGGGGTCGAATCTGGTCAACATTCTTGGTGATTCCCAAGGGTGGCATGCCTACTATGCCTAAGACCAGTTGCCTAATCCTTCCATTGGGAATGGAGTCATGCATATTAGAAATAAAATTGAATTAAATATACATTTGGATCAAGGGAAACAAGATGGTTAACACATACACAAAAAAAACACACCAAACAAAGGAAATGAAACACACTTATGCTCTAAAGTAGTTAGGAAACACTAAAATAAACCACTCTAATGTGTACAAAATAGATAGATATAAATGATCCTCCTAGATCAAAAGAAAATATTTTCATATCATCTCCTTGAAATGGAATATAAATATGTTCAAGTTTCCACTTAGGAATTGTCCTTGTTTTTCCAAGGCTTTTTTCACCTTCCATGGTGCTTGCATTGGTTTCATCTAGTTTCACAACCAAAAACATGTGTTCAATAGAAACATACTTTTCTTGATTGGTTTGAATGGCAACCGTAACTCTTGGTTTGAGTGGTTTTACATTTATTATAGACTCATTTTGATCTTCACATTCAAACTCAACCTTAATTACAAGTGGATTTTCATCATCAAGGTTGTATTCATTTTGAAAACGAAGTTCTCCATCAAATTTTGGTGTTTTTAGTAGCTAAATGTATGGGGGAGGTTCTTCAAAACTTACTACCTCTCTTGGAACTTTTTTTCTCCATCCATCTTATGCATTTTATCTTATTTAGATGAATCATTCATACCTTTCTCTTCTTATGGAGGTGCTTCATGATATTCAATAGGTTTAGCTGCAACATCTCCTTCAAAATTCTTCTCAAGCTCTTCATGAAGTGGAAATGCATCATTCAAACTCAAGCAAAAAATTTCAAGATCATCCTAGAATGCCAACTATTCATGATCAATAGAAAAGAATTGAAGTTTATCAATGTTCTTATGAACTTCTTGTGGAGTATCATGTTGGCTAGTGGGCACCTCTTCTTCACCTTATGTTGCAGGTTGATCATCATCTTCCATGAAACATGGTAATTCATCAATCCACTCAATGTATACTTATTTTTATCTTACCATTGAAGTGTCTTCTTCTTCCAAAACCTTTTTTGGCTACTCCATATCATCAGATCCTTCTTTAGTGTGTTCAAGGAAATCATATATGATAGCATCCTCCCCTAACTATTGTGGAGTCTTAGGAACAATAAACTAATCTTTAGTTTATGAAGGAAATAGAGAAGAGGTACTAAATGACAATTCTTTAGGTGCTTTCTCAACCTTGTTCACATAGTTTTCTTCCCTTTGAAATTTCACAAGAATGGTACCTTGGCTGCTACTCTCTCTATGAGAATTCCTTTACATGAGGGATTTTTATTTTGATGTGAGGTAAGGAATAGATCTTTCTTATGCTACTAAGGCTTAACAACCTCCTCCACCATCATACACAAACTAATCTTGAGGTTGTTCCCAATGATCCAAATGTTCTTCTCCTTGAACTAGGTTGATATGGACTATAACAATAACCTTTGTGGATGGAATGGAATTATGATTATAGCTATTAGGCTACCTATTGAAAACTTGGTGACCTTGGTGATTATATTAGGGATTGGGTGGAGTACTTACTTGTAATTGAGATTGTTTGAGTTGGGCTTATAGTGACTTGATCATTTCATCTTTGTCTATAGCATTATCCACCTTATTGGGAGTGATTATTGACTTGAAATTATCATTAGGAGATTTATTTACACTTGGGGTTTAAAATAAACTATGAGATAACAAAGGCATAACAAATCTTGGGGATAATTTCCCAGCTAGTATCAAACTATTCTTAGCTTCAACAACTATCTCATATACATTAAGTGGAGTGGATCCTCCCATTGATTACAACATTACTACCACATCAGTGCCAATGGCATTGAGATAAGTGGGGAACATAAAGCTTGGAGGGGGTCTCATGATAGGTGGAAACCTATGCCATGTTCTTTGAAATCTTTCATTGAAATCTCCCATGGATTTATTAGGACCTCTCCTTATTAAATTTATTTGATAGATTAGTGAAATGTGGTCAATATTATTCTAGAACCTATTTACCAACAACTCTCCAAATCCATCCCAATTAGTAATGTAACCACCTCCCAATGTCCTATACCAATCAAGTGCTTTAGCTTTCAGAGACATGGCAAGTACTCTAATAGCTATGTTAACTTGGGTGATATTCTAAAAGTTATAAAAGTTTGAGATGTTCCTAATGTGTTCATATGGGGTAATAGGACCCTCTCCATTGAAGTTAGGGAGAATTTTGGTGTCATTAAGAGGGATAGGATCATATGCAGGAAGATTTATTGGATTTTGGGTGTTGAAGACCGGTAAAGAATGTTTCCTAGCCATCTCTTCTTCTTCCTCTTTACCATGAAATATAATGTGGAAAACTTGATCTACAACTAGATATTCTCACCTTTTAGAGTTGCCAAATGTTGGATTAGAAACACTTCTTCAACTTTAGGATTATTAAGGCTAGCATTCACCTTGACATGTAAACAATTAGGACCAAATATTTCATTGGGCATGCCAAAATTATTGTCATAAAATTGTGCACCCTAGGACACTCTATGAAACTCCTGAAATTTGATGCAACATTGAATCATCTCTCAAATTTGTGGGAACTTGTAAGAGAGATAAATCTCTAGGATTAAAAGGGCTAGCTCTGTGAATTCTTCTCTAAGTGCCTGTCACCTAATCTAATTATTGTTCATGAAAAGAGTTAAGAGTTTACATAAAATGAAAAACATACTAGAGAGATGATCCATCAAGATATATCCCACATACTATCATACTTCTACTAAGCAACAATGTTTTTCAAGACCAATTCCATGCATTAAACGATCCTATCATAGTGTTTCAATGTGAAGGTAGCATACTTGGGAAAATAAACAATATACTTGACCTAGAGGTATATTGAACGCCATAGAGATAATTACATACTTAAAAGAGATCTTAGTATGTTCAACAGACTTTACATGACCTGTTAACATCAGAATTATTGCTTAAACATGAAGGATAAAGGGAGTAAGGATGATACTATCACTTAGCTCCACTATACATCACTCAAACACTTAAACAAAATGTACATAAATCCTAATTATACTTGTATTAAATGTTTAAAATCAAAGTTAAATTTCATTTTAGTAGGGCTTCACCATACCAACTATGGTCTCTTTTATAATAGCCAAAATGGTTCATACTTATAGAACTTGGAAGAAGAGATAGAGAAGAGAAGTTGAAGAGGCATAAGGACAAGTGTCCAAATGTGGGTATAAATTATAAGTCATGTGGATGAAGTGTAAAAGGATTCATGAAACTAAAATTCACTTGATCTCATCCCAAATTAGCCTCTTCCTCCAAGTGTGGCATATCATCTTCTCAATCATTCTCTCTTGTGAAAGTACCTTCATGATGGGATTTCAAGAACACTTCAAAGCATATCAGGGATAATTGTTTCATGAAAAATATGTGGAAGAGAAATAAATTAAATGATGTGGACATGTGTCCATCCCAAACTGAGCATCTTCCTTGATGTGGTATTGAAACTCTTCATAAGTATATTTAAGTCTTGAAACTCTTTCTTGACAAGTGGAAAAAGGCAAGAGTTTGGTCATGAGATATCTAGGATAGTTAAATTTTCATCCCAAGGAAACTTTTAAATCATATTTAATCATATAAAATATTTAAATTACCTGTAATAATCAATTTCCCTCTTAGGTGTTACAAGGCTTCTTTGTCTCACTAGGCCCAATTTGGCCAAAATAGCTAAAATTTAGATTTAGCTCAAGTTATGAAATATTTATTCATTAAAGGCCTATTTTCATCATATTGGACTGAAAAAAATCCATTTTTAATCATCAATCTCTCACCAAGACTCCATTTTGCCTATAGAGCCTTCACTAGGCCTTGGCTTCTTATAGCCCTATTTTTACACAAGCCCACTTATGTAGGATAATGTACAGAATTATAAGAATAATTGAGACTATTTTTTATTACCCTTTTCCTTTATTGTTCTCTATGCCAAGTTTCATGGTGTTACACTCAAGGTAAGTGTGTGTTTTAGATCAATCAGTCCTCCCAATTAGGCCTAATTAGGCCTCTTTAGCTTAGAAGACCAAAAATGTTCATTTTGAGATCCCACACATGTGAAATATAAAATTAGCCTATGATTCACTTTTCTCACCTCCTTAACATCCCTCATATCAAATTTGGGCTCATGATCATTTATGGATCCTTGTTCTAACATTAAATGATATTTCTTGGCCTATTCCATACAACCCTATACTTACAAGTATGGACCAGGGGCATGAGGTGGATCTTAGGGGAATTCTCAAGGTCATCTTGATGAGTTTAAATCTTGAAACATTCATTTGAGTGCCTTTTTTTCCTTTTCTTCTCATCGAGTTGAAATCAATATTTTAGAGGGTTTGGAGTGCACTAGCCCGTAAGGGATTGTTCATAAAGGATGCACCTTTTAAATATTTAAAAATTACACTAAGGGATATTTAATGACCTTATATAACACCTACAATCATCTCCAAGTTCCATGCATAAGCTAATGAAATTTATTAACATTTCAACTTGACCATTCGATCCATTTTATGTATTTTATGATTATTTAGGAGCTTGCAAGCCAAGAATTAGATTCTTGATGAATTATCATATAAAAAAATTGTTAAATAACCTATATATTCACCCCAAAAACATGTTCCCATCATTTTATTATCTTCTCAAGATCCAAAAATGAAAACTTACCCCTATTTAGCATTAGGCCTAGACCTTGCCAATAGGTCTACCTGCTACTTTAGACTCAAAATGGCTCTCAAATGGATATATTTGAAATATTATGGATTAAACACACCAAAAATACCATTTTAAGTAGTAATTAATCAATTGGAAATCATATATCAGGTTGAAAATGTGTATGACCTCCAATTTGGCTTCTAGCCTTAAGGCTTTCCTTTACACTTGACTGTAACCCTTGTTGTGTTAGGTACCTTGTCTTATCTCAAGATTTGTATAAAGTTTTATTAGTTTTTTTATGTGAGTACCAACTCAAACAACATTCACTTGATCTTTTCTTTCTTCTGGTCACCAATTTCACCCCTTTTCTCACAAACTTTCTATTATTCACATGAGAAAAATGCCCCTATTTTGAGATAAAAGGGGTATTTTACTTATTGTATTTATAAAATCAACAATTGTATCATATTATTTAAAACATAAGGATTATTTATATAAAATTTTATATTATAACTCCAAGGATAGACCATCAAACTCTTCAAATTCCCAAGGCAAACTTATGAACAGGTAGCTTGTTAGGGTAGGCAGGGGATAGAACTATGTTTAGAGATTTTAGGGGTTAACTTAAACCTTTTCATGTCATGTATGGACCATACATTAATACCATGATTTTTTTAATCTATTTTATATTCATTTTCCCCTCAAACACCTTCTTTATGCTCTTGGGAGCATAGATTAGGTCTTTGACTGCCTAGGAGAGGAATCACTGTTTTAGCCTAACTATAGGTTCTTTTGATCTTGGATGATTATTTAGGAACACAATAAAACCATATATGAAGTTAAAAAGATCATATGAGTGGTATTCCACTATTTTTCAAGGCTAAACTCACTCTTTTGCATTGATACATCTCTTACTTCTCAAGATTAGGCCATGTTCCTTAAGGACTGAGATAGGCTAGTAGGTGTAGGTCCAAGCTTATTTTGATGTTATAAGGACCTATTCCTTATTTTTATTAGGCCATAAGTCAATCCTCATTCACTAGGTTCACTTTTAAAACCTCCAAACCATATTAATACATGATTTGGTCCTCAAGGAGGATTCCTTTGTCTTGACTGTGGTGTCACCATTCTGCCCCTCTAAAATGCATTTTTGGCAAGATTTGGGCCTTGTAAATGGTGTAATTAGGTTTAAAATAATATAATTAAGGTCACCTTTCACTAATTTCACCTTATATCCACTTTTAAATCTTCAAACAAAGTCTAAACATCCAACTCCTTCTTCACTATCAATATACCTTTTGACTATGTTTTTTGAGTTTTAGGCTACCTATAGGTGCTCTTGAGGGATTTAGGACTTGTTTGGTTATGATATAACCTCCCATGAATTTCTTGGGATTATAAATCCTTCTATTCTCCTTTAAGGATTAAAAAAGGTCTAAATTCCAAATTCTAACTCATTGTTCACTAACCCAGTTGTAGGTGCTCCTTCTCAGGCCTATGTATGGACAAGGAAGGGCTTAAGAAGTCTCAAAACATCAAATTCCACTTTGTCACTATAATTTTGGCTCATGGATGCTATTTGGATCATTTGGTATGATTTAAAATTAATGGCATAGATAGGATTATCATATTGAATTGAATTTTTCCATCCATACTTTGTAGACTTCACTGTCATAATTCAGTGATTTTTGGTCATTTTTAAAGCATGGAAACTCCCATTTCCACTCACTCTCTAATCCTAAAAATATGAATATGTATTATCCTCACTATATAAAATAATCTTGGTAATTTAGGGGTATTAAAACCTCAAAATAACATGTTTTGAGAGGTTTGCAACAACCCTTAGGACCTTTGTTTTACTTATTTAGGGACTGAAATCCTCAAAATAGTCAATCATTCTTTTGAAGGAAACACTCCAACTTGCATAGAATTATATCCTTCATGGCATGAAATATAATAATTTTGGGTACTCTAGGATCTCAATCATTAATTTCATCATGTTTCACCTTTCACCCCTCCATAAAACCTCTTGAAGCTCTTGTAGAAGCTGATTGTAAGTGGCAAGATAGTGAACCAGAGAATATATGGGTAATTTGGCCTTGAAATGGTCATTAAACCAACCTCTCACAAGGAAATTCAATTAAATAACTTTGAAAACATTAACTCAATAACATTGAACATCTCATGGACCCAGCTTCCACGTAAAACTCAAGTTACTCATCCATGACTGTAATCTTGAAAAATAAGCACAATTTGGAATTCTCCTTCAAGGGCATTGAGAGAGGAAGTTTTGGGTGTTAGATACATCATGAAGAGGGCATATTCAAACTTTAAAAAAATTCATAAAACTCAAAAAAACTCTATTGATTCTTGAAATAAGAAATAGATGCACAATCATACCCCTCTTGAATGTAATTTCATAAAAAGCTGCCTGGAGTCAAAATTATTGTTCATAAAGGAGGAGGAACCAAATTAAAAATTATTTATATGAAATTTAATTTAATTTATATTATTATCCACCCCTAGAATCACTCTTCCCAATTCTAGTTGTGCGTCCCATGCCAAGTAATTGAATATACCCTTCCTTGGCTTGCCAATGGAAAATGAAGGATAATAAGTTGTAAATGGATATTATATGAAATTTTATGCAAAAAAAACATTAATATGAGTTATGGGGAGGTGAAGATTCACTCCACCACATTTTCAACTGATGGTGAACTTGAGAAGTCTGTACAAGTGCCCAAAACTCTTATTTTTGAGAAAAAAATGCCATTTCTTGATCATAACAAAATTATAAATATAACCTAATTTATTATGAAATGTTTTTACATTATAAATATTTATATTCACATTTATGGCATATATTTTAACTCCCACCATCCGTACAAGTCAATTAATTAACTAGAAAAGTGGCCAAATGACCCTTTTACCACATGAAACCTAGCAAATGGCCAATTTGTGACTTGAAGATACCTTGAAACAATTTAAAGACCATTCTAGGACATTTTATATACAATTTTTCACTTTTACTAAGTTTTATTAGGTTTTACCAATGTTGACTTTGGTTGACTGAGCCAATACAAGGAGTATGGGTTTCAGCAAGGACTAGGGAAAGTGTAAGTGAGACATGTAAGACAGATGATCCCATAAGACATATGAAACTTTATATAAAAGTTAAAAATAGTAAGGGTTGACCCAAATTTGACTTGGGGTCAAATTTGGTCAGTAGTAACATATAAACATAATGCATTTTATTTGATGCATTTTTTATTTGCATTTCCTTAAATATTATAAATATACATTCTTAGGCACATGTAACTATATTCAATATACATAGGTGTACCATTTCTATTGATAGTTTTGTAACATACATATGCATATACATGTTTATAATGAATCCTTATAACTTGACCATAACTTGATCATATTCTGAAATAATCCAATTTTACCATAACTAGTTTCTTATAGACATTGATAGGAATTTAACATTGATCAACCAACATCTATATTACTACATTAATGAAAGTATTGGCTATTATTATGCATACCAATACATATTTATATGTTTATACAACCCATCACAACAAAAAAAATAGGATTTACTCATTCTAATCTAAAGTTCACTATCACTAATTTCAAATGAAAATACACCTATAGTTGAACCCCCTTCATATACTTCCAATAAGACACATCAAATTAAAAAATATTTAATTCAATAGAAATATAATTGTTTCTAGCATATTATAATTTATTCATTTCTTTCCTTATATCAAAGAATTCTTATATCTAGCATGTGTGTGTGTGTGGGTGTGTGTACCCCCTTTTTCATCAAAATATTCTTAATATGAAATCTATTCTTTATTGAATTTCTCAAAATCACAATATTTCTATCTATTCAAAAAAATTATTTTTTTATTGATAAAGATCATGGATACTCAACATCAAAATTTATTATATTGAAGACACAATATAACACATATTAAATTGTTTTAAAATGGGTAGATTCAACATGTAAAAAATATTTTAATGGGTAAATCCAACCACATTCAAGTTGACACAATAATAAAATGAACCCACACTTTTAAATCCCAAGTTGATGCAAGTCTATATTTCATTATCTTCTACAATCACCTGTCCATAAAGAAAAATTCAATTGTAATGTGCTGAAATAAATAAAGATAATTAATATATTCTAGTGTATGTAATTATATAATTTCACATTTAATGAAAGGGGTTTTTACCTTTTTTTAATACCTTTTTGTAGTTTATACAGGGGCACTCTTTCATTGAACCTTTGGTTCTTTATTTCCTGCAAGGTATTATATAATGTAGTAACTAAGAATTCTCATCATAAACTGATTCGATATTTGTATTTTAAAAATGTGTCTTTTGTAGAGTTTTAACTTGTGTTGTTTTCGTGGAGCCAACGAGCTACAAAAATATTTTGTTGAAGACACGTAGAGTTGTATTATGAATTGTTTTAATTGAGACATAAATAAATGAAGAATTTTTTTTTTAGTATTATAAATAGTTGATAAATAAAAAATTATATAATTTTAAAAATATGCATGATCTTATCTTACCTTATTCAACTTGTAATGTGTCATGTTCATTGATTTGATTTTCCATTATTATTGTTTATTCACTTGTATGGAATGCCATTAGTGCTACACACTGAAAAATTGCTAAGCTATTAGGTTTGAAAAATAAAGCATACACACCAAAATATTGTTAAGATGTTATATTTGAAAAATGAAGAATGATTATAGAATAAATTAAAAGTGTTATGCACCTGATATTGATTGAATCAATTATTTTTGTATTGGTGGCTCTGAATTTATCAAACAATTTTGAACTTGAACATTAAAAATTATTTGTTCTTTAGTTTATATAATAAAAGATAAATTATTTTGCAATTATGTAAAAGAACACACCAATCTAGCTCCTGTATATACTCCTAGCACATCACATGTATCTAAATTATTAAAAGTAGAGATAAATCTCTCCCAAAAGAAGTTATCAATTTCATTTTTGAATGGCCTTCATATTATATGTGAACCAATCATTTGAAATGTTGATACTTCTTTACTGATGTCAACACCTTCCTCTAATTTAATTTTTGATGAGTGGAGGATGAAATATTCAAGCTAAAAATTATTGGAATCCTAATAAAAATTAATACCTGTAATATGAGTCCAATTCAATGCATCACTATCTGGACCCCAAACTATGACACCCATTTTTTACATGTAATGGAAATCACCAACATATAATTTTTGAGAGGGTTATAAATGTCATAAAAATTTTCAAGTTTGAGAATAATGAATAAATTTAAAGCCCCAATAATAATTTTATCAATCAATGCCTGAATAAATAGGTGAAGATGTTCTTCCTTAAAATCTTCAATGAGATTCAAAAGATCAATAATTATCAAATCAAATTTCACACCAACAATGAACATTGCACTAAAATATAGTTGGATAAGGTCATGTACAAATCAAAATATTTCTAAAAATTAAGCCTTATAAATTATTTCATTGACTTCATTATATTGGTTACATATTTTGTGAACAATATGGAATGGACTACAAGTTTTCAAAAATCTTGCCCTTCTACCGGAATTTTTTTTCCCAATGATAGGGATTTGTATTCCTCCTCTAAAATAATTCTCTATTGTGTTATAATTATGTCTTGGCCATCTATAATTTTGAACCTTATGGTTTTTTTCACCGTCATATATTCAAGGATTTTTTTAATTCGATAATACATTGAGGGTTATTTGGATCAAAAGCAATTAACAAAGCATCTTTCATTAGAACATCATGTTTTATAAATGAATGAATGATATCATTCACCCCTCTTTCATTTATATACATTATTTTTCTATTATCATCCCCTAATTCAAATAGCTCTACAAGAATGTTCAAGGCATAATTGCTAGAAGAAATATACCATATAGACAATTCATTATGTGTCTGATCAGAATTTTGTGTCAACAAAAGTGTATTAACCTTTTGTTCAATCTTATTTTTATCCACTACTATGAGTAATTGTATATCCTTTTTCATAGCTACCTAAAAATATTTTTCCCTTGCTTATCATGTTTTCTTCAATGTTTTTTCTATCATGATTGCAGGGTATCTTAAATACATGTTTACATGGTGGTAAGTAGACTAAGTTGTTTCCCCTTGTTCATGTTTTTATTTCAACATATTTTTTATTCTAATGACCAATGTATCTTTATCTATCAACCCAAACATTTCAAGGTTATCATAGCAATTCAAATGAAACCCAAATGTTTCACAAGAAGGAGAAAAAATATTTTTTTCAAGTCCATTTTATTAGGTGTAATTTTATTGAAATTAGCTATAACACGATGGAGAATTCCCTCTTATATGTTTTATACTTCTAGTTGGAATTGAATGGAATATTTAAGTTCATCCTTATCATAGGTAAGGATTATTCCAATTTGATAATATTATTTTCCATATATAGTGATAAAAAATATATATTTGCATGCATATTTAGTAGACTAAATAACTCAAAATACCAATCATCAAGAGGAATTTTATTGCCACAATAAAATGGAAGATGGTGATGTGGATTTAATTTTGGTTTTGGTAGTTTAAATGATACCATATCCAAATTATCTTAGAGAGAGGCCTTGTTATGATTTTTAAGTTTGTGAATTCCTTTCTCACCCAAAGACATTTTGCAAATAAATTTTAAATGATTTAAATATTGATCTTTTGTAAAATGTAAGTTTCATTTTATATCAGTTAAAAAATTGTTTGTTATTAAATAGTGATTAATTATATATAAACAAATGTGAATTGTAAAATACAATACAAAATACATATTAAATATTCATAATATATACACTAACTTGCACTTAACTAATAATGTATGATCAAACCAAAAATAAATTATATGTAGAGAGATGTAAAAATCATTCAAAAGGGATGGCCTAAAAGTTGACTATACATTTCTAACATATCAAGCGCTAGCCAATATAATATAATGGGCAAAAGAATCCAAAAACATTTATTTAAAAGGAAAAATATGAGGGGGAAGTATGTTTATAATATGTTTCAAAATTCCCATCAATAGGTACCTTCAAGGTATCTCCTAGGAGATACCTTGCAAACATTCATAAGAGTGCATTTTTCCTTCAAGGTTCTCCTAGGAGATACCTTCAAGTTAACCATGATGGTATTACAAGTGTAGTTAAAGGCACTTGAATGAATATCCTAGAAAACACCTTGAAGGGCATTGTCATACATTCAAAGGGATGTTGAATGTATCTCCTAGTAGATACCTTCAACATGTACATGAGTAAAATTTTCCTTCACCTTGAAAGCACTACTAGGTGATAACTTGAAGGGTCTTGTAATACTTGTAAGGGTATCTTTAAGGTATCTCTTAGGAGATACATTTAATTTACCCATGAAGGTATTTAAAGGCATTTAAAGGAATCCATTAGGCGATATCTCAAAGGGCATTATCATACATTCAAGGGGATTTTAAAGGTAACTCCTAGGAATGAATAATAATCACAAATGCAATTTTGTATGCAATCTAAAATAGGGATCCAAGTTGAACCATAATACATGTATACAATTTCTATTACCACATCTAGGAGATATTACATCATATAAAAGTGGCCACTAGTAGGCCACTTATGCTTGTGTAAAAAAATTTGTTGTAGCCTAATGCTAATTATTTCCCCTAAGGAAAAATTTAAGGCCGAGGTCATCAACATGTCCAAAAGTGGAACCCATTCTAGGTGAATAAATTGGATACTTAGGAACTATAAAGTCTTTTTAGGAAGGACATCCTAATACAAACAACCATCCTAAACTTAGTGATAGGCATGGGGTTCTTCTCCTTTGGGATGATAATTTTGGCAATGATAATATAGGTTACACCATGGCACCTCACATGATAAGGCATACTATGTGGCATACACACTAGGATAGGGAGGTCAAATTTGAATTGAATAAAGGTGATAAGCTCATAAACATTAATTAATAATGGTGCATGAACTAGAAATCAATGCAAGAGATCTATTCACATCAATCCCCCAAACAAGTTTACATCATTCAATCATTTGAAATCAATTAGAATTTAGCCTAAAGTAATCTAAGTGAAGAAACATCATTATCAATATATTTTAATATACCAATACTCATCATAATTACCATGACATCATCTTTTAGGACTTATAAGATAGCCCCAACACCATCTAGGTTCTCAATAAAGGACTTTACATAATACCTCAATATTTTGTTTGATCTTACCACAATTGAGGGGCATTATTCAAATTATTTAGGGTTACGAGAAACAATCAAGGATGTTGATATATTTGAACTAGAAGAAATAGTAGTTGAAGATAAGCAATTGATAAAATACATACTCCTACTCAAGTGCTAGACCCTACACGATGCCTCTACAAAACTATAAGTGATGCCATCCATCAATTTGTTATGGGGTCTATTCTTCAAAGGAATAATCATGGATGGAGGTTATTTGCATTATGCATAAAAAGGCATTGTTTTCACATACATATACAGAGAAGCATTCAAATGGTATTTAAGCTTGCATATTGTAGATGTTACATATGATTTACATACGTAGTTAAATGGAAAAAATTCAAACCATCTAGAGTGAGATATTTCAAAATGATTACTACTTGAGGATAAGTTCACCTTGAAAGAACATGCCAAGATCTCATCCCCATTACCAGTTTCAAAATGGGAATTCACATAGGGATGGAACTACTGAATAGGATCTTTGGTAATGTTAGTATCTACTATGTACACTTGAAATGAGTTCCCATTCTAGACCTTTGGACTACCTCAAAGCATACCTACACATTGGGTGAAATAATTATTACATGCCTCTAGGAGTAAATTTTGCAAAAGGATAAGCAACCATTTAGGGGTAATTTATATGTATAAGCAACCATTTAGGGGTAATTTATATGGATAATTATCCATTTAGGGGAAATTTATATATGATTTTCAATTCTTTAGATGCATTCATGGATACTATGTATAGGTATAATAGAGTCCTATGGGAGCCCTACATTGAGGTCATAGAAAATAAGATATGTGACTACTACAAATTTGTGCATATTTATTCATATGCGAGGAAAATAATCAAGATTGTTAAGGACCTTTAACCTAAAGTATAGATGAATATTCATAATGAGCCATTGTTTATAATTTACCCAAGCATAGCCTAAACACTACATAATAGCATTGAATATTATTGGATATATCCAAATTTCATAGTGATCATGGTGGTGGGGCATAAAGTAGATCATCTTTAGCTTCCAAAGTTTGTTTTAGACAAGGTGGTTGAGCAAGAAATT